>JBBPCS010000480.1:10653989-10673815 GCA_037974645.1 Hollardia meadi | reverse complement strand
GCCCCTTCTTTTCCTCTCTCTCTCTCTCTCTCTCTCTCTCTCTCTCTCTCTCTCTCTCTCTCTCTCTCCCTCACTTAACTCTCCCCTCCCTTTCCATCTCCCCTTTTCTCCCCCGTCCCTCCCTCCAGCGGGCCGTCATTAGTTTCCATGGTGACAGTTGGGCAGCATTATTGCCGGCTGAGAACTGCTCCTGGGTTCCTTTCAGTGCGGCGACGGCGGAGGCATTGTTTAGTCCGCGGCTCTGAATGGTGCGGGGATCAGTACGGGGAGAGCACAGGACAGGAGGAGCCCTTTTTTGGGGGCAGGGACAGTGCATTTGTAGAAGGTTAGGGGAGGAGGAGGAGGAGGAGGGGAGGAAAGAGGAGGAGAGAGAGAGGGAGAAGCAGCGTGGTGGAGTGGTTAGAGAGAGTCGAGTCGATGAGGGAACAGCAGGAGTAGTAGCAGTAGCAGACTCATGCCGTCTCCCTGAGAGCACTACTAAAACATCCAGGCTCCTCAGACAGCCTTCCCTTGGCTCAGTGCTGGACTAGATCGGACTGCCGTTTTTTGTGTGTGTGTGTGTGTTTGTGTCGCACAGCAAGACATGAAAGGATCTACTGAGATTTCAGACAGAGAGTGAAAACGGGAAACCTCGAAGCCAGATGGCAAACTGAGTTTAGCTGGTGAGTAACTAACGGCGATTCATCATCTCTAAATCATGTGCTTTCATGTGAGAATGAACATATGTACAACCTTGCATTAGGATGTGCTCTGCCTTTTCTTTATATGTATTTCAGTTTGTGAAATAGTGTCTTTAGCAGGTGCTGCTGCTTCACAAAATGCGTGTGTTTTTTCGTCCAAACCAAACCTCTGTCTGGGTTATGTTTGGGTGTGTGGGCTAGCAGCCGTCTGCTGAATGTGGGCTAATTCTCGCTTCCCTCTGAAATATACATGCCGGTCTGCATGTTTTATTGAGGACGTACATTGAGGGCAATTTTCTGCTGCCTCGATTCTTGAATTCCCTGCAGTGGGTTTTCAGGGAATTTCTGAGTGGGACAGCATACGTGTGTTTTGGTTCTAGTTTGTTTGGTTGTCTCTTTCATCTGTACTACAGTGGGTAATTAGGAGTGAGAGCTGAGCCCTCTGGCTCCTTGAACAAGTGATGTGTGATGAGTAATGTAGTGAGCAGCGAACAGTGCCAATGTTTTTTCAGTTCGTTGCCCCTGTGCTGTCTCTCTGATAAGACAGCACTCAGACTGGTTTCCTCTGACTATTATACAACTTTGAATCAATAAGTGCTCACCAAAGGAGCCAATGAGGTGATATTGAACATCAGTGACACTGTGATGACCACTACTAGCTCAGTGATGTAATTACATGACTGCATGATCTCATTGGTGATTTAAATCCATTAACCTCTTAACTGATTTTGCAAGCCACTACTTCTGTATTTTATCAGTTACTCAGCTGGTATGTTAGTGTTTGTATTCAGTCTCTTAGGGATTTTTTTTGGCGGGGGGGGGCACACTATAATTTAGCTAACTAGGGAGTCTTGAGTGTTTCCATGACGACCGGCAGCAGCTGTGTGAGCCGAGCTGAGACCGAGTGTGTGGCAGACACTGTGGCATTGCCTAGAGACTGCGAGACTCTAATCAACGACCTTTTGACCCAGATCAATGCGATGGTGCTGAACCGAGCAGCCACAGGGTCTGGCTGACATATATACTGTAGTACAACGCCCGTGTTTGCTGCACAGCTTCTTACATTTCCTGGCAGGCTTCACTGGTGTCAAAGCGGTCTGATCCTCTTAGATTGGAGGGAGTATTAGTGTAGAAACAGGCTTCTCATAGATCAACATAATCATGTCCATTAGATGGATTTATTTTTAAGTGTAATTAAAGTTTGCACTCAGACTATCAAAGGAGTGCTGCTGTCCTTGAAGCAGGGTTTACATATACAATATGGATGGACAAAATCATGGGAACACCACATAAAAAAAAACAGCACCACAGTACTGAGGAACAAAGGTACACGGTCAAATTATGATATGTTGTTGATGGTACTGGCTTTACCAGTATCTTGCAATCATTAGCTTTTATCTAATTGTCATTGGTCAAATCACTGATGCTTTGCTGCAACAAGTGCAAAGATATTCAATTTTCTAAAGGCAAACAATCTTAAAAACAGACAACCACATCAGCAAAGACGAATGGTGTCGTAAGTTTTTTTTTTAAAAAGGTGAAAAACGGACTGAATCGGCACCTCTGTGACACATTCTCAACAAAACTCACATGAGCTGTCAGTCAAGCCATAAACACCATACGCTGGTATTTATGGTAAGGCTGCCATGTAGAAACGGCCTGTGCTCAAGGCCAACGCACAAAGTCTCACACAGTAATTTTGTGTGAAAGGCAAAATCCTAGAACCCCCGGGCAGTGGAATAAGTGATGAGTCATGTTTCAGCCCTTTTTTTTTCTCCTACGTCTGGACAGGTTTACTTTTAGAGAAAGCCAAAGGAAAGGATGTCTTTAACCCACAGTGCCCACAAGTATTCAGTACAAGGGTGGGTCCGCAAATGTGAGGGAAGCAATTCTGCGGGAGTCATTAGTTACGTCTTCCTTTCTCTAATGGGATGCAGCCATTGTGAAGGTATTTCTTTTATTTTGTCCATCTCTTGCACATATAAACTCATCAAAGTCATGCTAATGGTTTCCGCTTCATTCTTTGGTTCACTCAAGAGGAAGGAAGTGCTCCGTATCGGTCAGCGATCCTGGAGAACTTGTGGTAACACTGAGCAAGCCACAGTCAAACAACACACACACATGCAGATAACACGTTTAGTAGACACCCTGATTAGTGTATTCCATCACCCTGGTAATTATACCCACAGCTTCCTCTTTACCCAGGGCACCTGCTGGGGTCTTCCTCCACCTAGAGCCAGCGATGGCATTTCCTGTGGCGTTGGCAAGATAATTGTAGGAATCAGCAAAAAAAGAGATGTGGAGTGATTAGATAATGTTGGTTCAGCACACACCGCTGCCACTGTCTTCTTAATCGTAAGAGACAGCATGGGTTTATGTGTCTTATCCTGCGTCTCATCTAAATAAAACGCAGTTCCTGTCTGATGTTACACTTTCACTTTGAACTTTCACTTACATACAGTAAGAGGACACAAGTGTTTTGTCCTCCCCCCCCCCCTCTCTTGTGTGTGTCCTGACATCTTTGCGCGCATGTGCCTGCGTGCGTGTGTCGTTTACTGCTCTATTCGGTCTGGGCAGGCAGTCAGAAAGTGTTAAGAGCTCTCTTGTCTCCAGTGAAGCATGTGTGTTGTCTTTGTAAGAGACTTTGGCACCAGACAGTGGGAATAGAAAGATCTCACGCAAAAACACACGTTCACAAACAACACTCCCTCCCGGCAAATTCAGTCTGGAGGAATATCTAATATCTGCTAATTTGACCTCCTTCAGCAGGAGAGGCCATTTGCCTCTAATTGTTGTCTCCCCCGTTTTAAAGCCTCACTTCAAAAAGCTTACAAGGCTCCAGTTTTAATGCTGGAACTGTCTTTGTAGTTGTGTCCTACTGCTCTGGAGAGGATGAGGGATGGCTTCCAGAGGCCAGTAACAAGATATTTAATGAATTTCTGCTGGAGGGCATAGTGTGAGTGCATGTACACGTGTACATGTGTTTTTATCACTATGTGTTTATTTGCATGCATTCGTGCACATGGCCTCATGACAGTTTTTTAATGTATTTAGGGATGTTTGACTGGATAATCCTTTCCTGCCATATTCACTTCAGGGGAGAACTTTAATGTCTCCTCGTAAAGTGGAAAGTCGGTACCTGTGCACACATGGAGCTGCTTGCAGTAACTGGGGAACTACCATAAATGGTAAATTTCAGGACAGTAAGCTGTTCTTGGTGATCTCCTCGTTTTTGTAGTTCGCAAAGCTTTACTGATGTTTCTTGGCAACAAAAAAATTGAAACATTTAAAATGTGGAGAGAAAGGAAACATGATTATTTTGTGGCATTTATATGTTACTTATATAATATTTACTGAGGTCAACCCAACTGAGGTGTAGCAGCAAAAAATGTATAAATTGTATAGAAACAGCCCTGGGCAAGAGCTGTAGCTCTGGTGGATATTTGATATTGACCAAATAGCAGCAATAACATTAATCCAGTAATGGGGCCCTCTCTGCCTCACCCTTCAGAGCCCACCCCTGAGAAACGAGCTGTTGCAGGGAATGGGTGACACTGGCATCAGATGGCAGGTGAGCAGTGCTGTCTGCTGCGTGCGATTTTGGTTCTCTGCAAATCATTCTATAGAAAATGTAATAATGGCTCTTATTTAGCCAGGAGCCATGTGAAAGAATATATGACAGCCAGTCAACAAGGTAGATGCTAGTACAAGTTAAAATGACCCCTGTTGATTTCATGACAAATATGTGTGAAGGTTTAGATCTAGCCTTATTTTGCTCTTTGGCTTTTATTTTTTCATTTACTTTAAACCCAGAAGTAGTTTAGTTGATTTTGAAAGGATCATAATCAGATGTGACGAACAGGATGATGGTTTCAACGGTATTGAAAGTATCAAAAGGTACCTTGGAGCTCATGAAGATTTGCAATTATAAAGGACAAGGAGTGTACAGTGAGTTTAGCTTCAGTTGAAAGTGGTAACACGGTAAGTTTGATTAATGTAAATTTGTATATTTGGAATTTTGTGTTTATTTTTATGTGCTAATTTAGCTAAACCCGCAGTTTTACGACACCATAGGCTCCGCCATACTCCTATTTGGCTGTAGCCTACTCTGTCGCTATGGGTGCACCCACCCTTCACCTCTGGTAAACCAGTCTTTGATGTAAAACGCATCGCTACCAGTGCTCCAGCGGGGGAAAGTAACCACATACGGAACTCCGGTATACTGCTAAATACCGGGAGATTTACCTGTTGGTGATAGGCTTAATCAGGATTGGGTGAATTGATTAATTAGTCAATTAATGGATTTGTTAAAACATTTCCTTCAGTTAGTTATTTTCTCAAATTTGAGGATTTGCTGCTTTCGCTTGACTTGCTAACCATTTTGTGACATTTTATAGACTGATCAATTAATGGATAAAATCGAGAAAATAATAAGCAGATCAATCAATAGTGAAAATAATTGTTAGTTGCAGCTCTAATTGGATCTATATTTTGTTTTTATAGAGACCATAAAAGGATCTTGTGAGGTCTTGTGTATGACTTGCATCTTATGAAGTGGATAATGGACTGCAATGATTGCAGACTTTATTCCCAAAGGAGAAAATCTGCTATCTGTAAAGTGATGTAGGCTCAGATGGATTATAGCACAATCGCATTGAACTGTATGATTCAATCTCTTTAGTACATCCACTGTAGCTTGCAGCAGCAGGCCAGCATCTCCATTTTGTGTCAGTGAGACCAGCTTCTGAAGTGTATATGATGCTGGCCCTGGCAGTCATACTGTCTCCTGTGTGGGTACACTAACATGGCTTGGCGCACTGCAGTGTGGTGTTGTTAGGGGAAATACTGGAGCCATTAGAGAGGAAATAGGAGCCTTTAATAGTCTGTCTAGTGTACACCTGGCTTTTTTAACAGGCCTCTCCTTGTACAGTGAGTTGTGTGTGTGTGTGTGTGTGTGTGTGAGTTCATCGTCCTTGGTATGTCTTGGCTTCTTTTTCTCCTGTCTTCTGCCCTGAACAAACCTCAGCTTGAAAAGTTTTTCGTGATTTTCATTCTAGGCTTTTCCCCCACGCAAAATGTTAATGTAGGTTTCTCCCTCATTGGTATTGAAAGGTATCCTCAGTTTCTCAGTCAAGTTGAGTGACTCGTATGAGAAAATTGCAGTCCAGTGAAAGAGTGTCAAATACATTCAGCCTGAGTTTAGGCAGACTGACAGTAGCTGCTTGCCTCAGATGCCCCTTGCTGGAGAGCTGCCATTGCTGACGCTGCCATTCAGGAGCCAAGTGACATTTTGAAAAGGATTCTGACGTCAAAGGAGACGTGTTGAGTGCACAGTGACCTTTTTGTCTGTGTGTATGTGTGTATATTGGTAAGAGTCCAGTGTGTATCAGCACAGAGGAGAGAGTGATGTGGGGGGACTGAGACTCCCCTGGTTCCTCACCCTCACCAACCAGGCCCTCGGATTCATTCACACACCCTTTCTGGAATGAACCATCCGGACTTGACTGAATTGGGCTGGTATGGGCAGCACCTTGACCTGTACTGGGTAGGGCTGTCTCGCTTTGGGACAGTTTGACTGTTAGCAGCTTCAGAGACACTCCCCCCACCACACCCATTCCACATGCTGACATCCATCCTGCCTGGAACAGATGCAGGGTGGTACCTTGATCATCTAGAGAGGATTGGGGCCACAGGACAGAAAAAGTGAATGCATTTAGTGGCAAGGAAGGAAGGAAGTAGTGCTGAAATAGTAATGACGTAATTAGCAGATTTTCTTACTCAACATTGAATTTTAAAAAATCATTAAATGACATACTTTCATGTAGAAATGATCTAATAGACTTCTTTATCTGTAAATTCAAGTTTTTTTGTCACCAACATTAAACTGATAACTACTTTTTTCTCTTGGTTGTATCTGGAAACTGTTTTCGGAGTGATGACTTCACTTTTTACACTATTCCCCGACACGCTTATTGCGATATTCCCCATTTTCAAAAGAACAAAATAACATCGGCATAAAGAAAGATATTTACAAGCTATGCCCACATAATACCCCCTTCCCTATGGCAGCCATTTCTCTTTTGGTTTATGACAGAATGCCTTTTTGACAGTCAATAAAGTTATTGTCATTTTTTCAAGCAAAAATGCAAAGCGTGCTCTAGTTCGAGTAATATTAACTGTTTTCATTATTTTTTTAAAAACATTTGTTAATTAAATAAAGTACCTTTGAGTTATGGGTTGTTTTTAGATGAAATGTTTAATCAAGCAAAACATCCATAGATCATTTGCTAATTAATATAATCATCAGTTATAGCCCTATAGACACATACACCCATAGAAAAATACGTTACTACAAGGAACCTATACCACCCTCTAATTTTCCCATTTTCCCTTTAAAATGCCTCCTTTTCCAACAAACATGTACAAATGTACAGTGGAAAAGATGGATTCAGTGGACATGCTCTGCATATACCGCTTCCTCTGTTGTTCTGTTGGCAGAGGCTGGCTTTTCCAGAGGTGTAATTCTGTGGTGTAATGTTAGGTGTGATTCAGTTGCCTGTGAAATGTTCTCTCACTATGGGTTGCTTTTTATTTGGGAAAGAGAATGATTTGATTTGGTAGCTGCGGAATGTTTTTCTGCACTCGCAGTGGAACACTTTGCATCACGCTGTAAAACGTTAGCAAATCACAGTGTGATGGTACCAATGTTGACATGGGTTAAGTGTCAGAGTAATTTTGTGGTGTGTACTGCAGATGGGTTTCCATAAAGTAAAGCGACACAACAATATATGCATGTGCATGTTTATATTTATGCACATATGTTAGTGCTTGTGGAGTTTGGTGTGTGTGGTTAGCTGTTGGGAGACACTGTTCTCTGCATCCTTTAATGTCTAAGTCATCAATCAGTCAGCAATTAATCAATCATGCAGTCAGCCAAATGTCTGGTTTTTAACTGGTCCTGTCCACCATAATGATTGGTTAATCCCACCAATCAATATATGGTAAAGTAATCAATGCATTCACACTTCAGAGACCCTTAGTCAGTATGAAGAGTGATCAAGCCTTGATCCAGAAGATTAAACTGCATAATCCTCATTACAATATGGCCTTCTTAGGACAGGGAGTGATTTAAATTTGTTTTGAAAATGCTATTTCAGGCTTTGGGTGCTGATGACTCATGGAGCCGACCTGTATCTGTGAAGACCTCCCCCACCCCCCAGTGGGAATGGAAAGAGCTGGAGTGTTGTTGTTGTTTTTCCCCCCAGCACACCAGCAGTTAGAAATGCCCATGCTAGTGAAGGACTGTTAGTGTTAGGTCAAATGGACTGAGAGGAAAAGATTGGCTCTCCTGCTCAGCTTTGCCCTGATTGTTGTGCAGAATGGCCGGCTGGGTTTTTAACATTACACAGTGAAAGCTGCCATTGAGAGCTGCCACAGTAGGCTTCAGTAGTTTCTGGGACAGTTGGGCAGTCATCTCCACAGGCAGGTTTGTAAACCTCCTTGTTCTCCTGTGTGCATGTCGCCCTAATTGCCAATCTTTGGCTGCTTCCTTTACAGTAATGCTCTGGGCGACTGTAGTGCACCGCGTCATCCAGACAGAGGCTTACTTCTCAGCACTGTGCCTCATAAAAGTCCTCGGTAATGGGGAGTGTGGGGGTTGTGAATTAGAGAGAGGCCAGCATGTGCAGCCATGCCATCAAGTCCCGTGTCTGATGATGAATGTGAAATTTTTAATCCTTCCTTTGTCAAGTCTTTCGGATCGTTGTGTTGCTAACTGTAAATTCTGAGTGTTCCTCCATGACTTGTTTATTAAATGGTCTTGAGTCACACTGTAGGAAAAATTTCTCAAGTCAGTGACTGTCTTACCTCACCCTCTGCTTGTCTTTTGTCTGGGTAATACAGTGTGCCGTTTGACCCTTGTCTTGCACATGTCTACAGTATACTGCATTGTTTATGTATTACATTTGTGGCTGAAAGCTTTATAAGTCTGCGTTTGTCAGAACTGCGCGTCAACTGAAAGCAAAAGTAGTTCTTTATAGCTCACCGTGACCTACCTACTATATTAGTTATATAGATCAGCATTGTTGCCATGGCAGTAGCCTCTCCTTTGGTTTTCTCGGGGCACAGTGAAGAAGAATTATTTCTACAGTGATTTAGTGTGAGACACCAGAAGGACGATGCCACGCTGATATTAACCCGTCAGTCTTTGTTCATGTTTAGCTTTCTCTGTTTCTCCATGTTTGCAAACATAACCCATAGCTATTCTTGCCTCTGTCATACTTTCGGCTTTCTACCAAAACCACTCAACTCTACTTTCTCTTATCCGCCTATTTGTTTTGTACTTCCATGAGAGCACTCTGTGACTTTCTTTAACACTTTCTAGCCATCTGCTGCCTCCTCATCCGTCGTTTCAACAATCTCAGTGTCTTATCCCCTCTGAAATCTCACGGTCCTAATCAGTGTGAGCTGTTGAAATCCTCCCACGTAGTTAGGGAGACATGTCGGTGTGCCTGCTGTGCCCACTGACCTGATTTAGGGGGAGTGGACAGACCTAACAAGATGACTTACCTCCTCCCTCCTTTGCACCCCGGCCCCTGGGAAGCCATGATATCTGTGAAACTTCAGGCACTGCTAACTCCTAAACAACGCAACAAATAGCCTCCACAGAAGTGAAACTGGAGGGTTTGACAAAAAGGACATGACAGGTTATGGTTACAGAACATGATAGGAAATAGGTGAATATAGATTTGTAATCTGGGGCCAGATGCTACTGTACGTGATTGGATCGCTGTTGATCCTTCTGCATGTGTGTGTGTGTGCGAGTTGATTAACCCTGTGGTGAAGTGGGAGTTGGAACCTCGTTACTCCATGAGGGAAATCTGCTGATTGTGAGAGATTGAGGATCGGCTCTACTGTAGATCCTGGGGCAGCTGTTGTCGCACTGACACCGATATTTCCTCTCAGCGCTGTTTCCTTTTTTCACTGCATTTGGGTAGACCCTCTTAAAGCGATGCTCCACGCAAACTCGTGTTTGAGTATCAAATACTCAGCCCTGGAGGCTCGAAAGGCGTTTGCGAATTTGTCCCTTGCTGAGCATGTCGGCTGCAGTCAGCTTGAATCCTTGTCAGTTAGATTCTAATATTGGTGTGTTTTCATGGTTGGAAAAAAAAGGGCAACAAATATTGTTAGCATACAGAAACCTCTCGAACCACTCCAGTAGAACAATCCACTTTTAAACCACCTCTCCAGTCTCGAATTTTGCCAAAATATAGCTGAATGTTACAATCTTGTGAGGCTTGTTCATAGGTGTTTGACTTGTTTTGTGCATTCTATCTCTGTATCCCACTTTTGTAAATAAAATTTCATTTCCTTGTGTGTGAATAAGGAAGCTGCTCAAACGTTCTTTGAACAGTGTCGCTTTCACTGTCCTTTGGTCTGACACTCATGTGTACTTACTTCACAAATATGTATTCAAGTGTTTGTGTCTCTGTGGATTTCTGGCTTAAGGTTTTAACCACTGGGGGGATAACTGAAAAGTAGATCAAGGTCAGAGCACTCGTCATTGTCTCCTGACGGGGTGAGGTGCGAGGATAGGAGGAGTGGATATGGAGTGGTAGATGACATGGTGTTAAAACTAATGATGACAGTCGACCTCTCAGTCATCTGCACTTCCTTTGCTCTCTCTCCTAGTTTTGGTTTTGTTTTCATCTTGCATAAAGCCAGTATTGTGCCATACGCATTCATGCCTCCTGCTAATGCTGGCCATTAAAAGATCCCTTCCTAAGATGTTTCCAATGTAAGTGGTGGGCAACAAATTCCACAGTACTGATTACAGCATGTCCATATGCGTACTTGAAAAACTGTGAACCTATCCTTTGTGCTCTGTGGCTCGATGGCCATTATAAATCTAAGAGTCGTTAGATGAGAGACTGCGTCTCGTTGACTCAGTCTTTCAGACTAGACAAACCAGATCAATGTGGTTCTAAGTGGAGAGGGAGCGAAGCATGGACACAGACAGAATGAGAAGTTAAATACAGACAGAGATGCTGGGAAATTTGATGTTGATATGAGAATAATGAGATGCCATACCCCGAATGAGTGTCATTGGGATTCAGCTGGGGAATCGTGGGGTGATGGAAGTGATGGGACCGGGGTTGTCAGCTCTGTCTCACCAGGCGTTGGTGTGCGGGTAGGAGACCTGATTGACTGGCTGCCTGAGTGGGGAGACCCTGCTGAATCGGAGTGATCAGTCTACCAGACAGTACTGGGGCAGGAGGACTGTACTCAAGGGATGATGGGTAATGAATGACTCTGAGGGGGTCACCGCAGGGCTGATGGTGACTGACAGATGGCTAGGTTTGTGCTATTTTTTAGTATGTGCGTTTCAGACTGTGTGTGTCTTGGGTTTTTGAGTAAAAGTGAAGAGTTTGTTCCAAAATGAGGCCATTCACCATTGTTTTGTTTTTGTAATATAATGATGCAAATTATACGTTAGCACTGTTTTTCAAATAATTAGTTTCAGGTTGCACCTTTAAGGTTTCAGGCTACCATTTGATGAAGAACCTACTTATAAGCTATTTTAAGTATGGGCTGGTATTAAACATTACACACATGTGTCCAGAGCATTGAGTATCAAAAGCTGTCTTGAAAGCTACCATTGATTCATACATTTTCTTTTATCAGATGGTTCCTGATTTAAGTACGTCTTTACTGGCATTTAGTCCAAATTCTCGAGCTGCTGCTTGTGCTAATTTAATATTTGAGAACTTTTCCTTCCATTATTAAATTAGAAACGTGAGAGTTTACCTGCTTGCAGCTCTGTCAGGTTGTGCACAACACAGTGGTGCTTTGAGTCTTATGCAACTTTCAGCGTGCTGATGTGCTCATGTGAGCTCACGATGCTAACATCATGACAAAAAAGATCGATATCCCAGCGCACACCAGGAAGTGATGATGGCTATTTTATTAACAGTTCACATTAAAAATAACAGGAGTGAACTACGCGTTTCGCATGTTGCGTCATCTGATTCACTGAGCTGGGTTGCCAACAGGTGTCTTTAGATTACCAGGTGCTGTTTAGCAAGTTACACTTAAAAAGTAAACAATAGGAATAGCAACCACAATTTCACTGTACAAAACTATACAAATACATTTCCACAAGATAATGAAATACAAATAATTCAATTATCACAGTAAAAAGTCTAGCTAATCTGATGTTACAGAGGACAAATAGATAGATGCATGCATAGAGGTACATACATAAATAGACGGTACAAGGTACATAAATTAAAAAATATATTATTATATTATATTAGATTATATTATGGACTTATTATTATTTATTTTGAAAGAAACATGTGATGCTATCTGATGAAATAACATGTGAAACGCATAGTTCGCTGGTTGTACCTTCAAACTAGACCCTGAAACTGTAGTTAAAGGTATAATGTTGCTGGTATGATGTCAGTATAAATGGATCATCGTCACTGTCTATTTTTGGTGAGAACCACGAAACATCACACAGAAAAAAAATAGGCGACACAAGGAGTCAGATGACGAGTGTGAGCTGGTTGTCTCTTCACATGTTAAGAACTCAACTAAACTTAACAGCACTCCATGCAATAGTTGTTGAGACAAAATCACACCCCAAACCACAGATGTTAACCTGCTGGTGGCGCTAGAGGGATCAGGATTTAGTCTGTCTGACGGATCAGGACAATCCGGACTAAAGGGGCAGACTGATCGACAGACATGGCATTGCTATTCCCAGAGCCATGACTCTATAAATATAATATAAAAACTCTATAAATTCCTTTATGCAAGGTGTTGACAAAAGAATTGTTTTGGTTTTCTCAGGTGTGGTACTTGCACTTGTGCCAAATAAATTGAATTTAAATTAAAATACCTTAAGCTTAATGTGACTGATTAGATAAAAGTAGAAGGAATCAATATTAATAGTTGTTGTTTTTTTTGTATTGTATTTCCTAAAAACATTCAAGGTGAAGCTCTCACTGCAAAAAGGTGAATTCTAAAACACATTGTTGTTGTGTAGTGACACAAGAGAGACATTCCTTGGGTACTTCTCCTGTGACAGCATCGCACTCTCACCAGAGATCTGGCAGGGCGATGTCCTGTCAAATACCTGGAAGTATCTAAATATTTTTGCGAGTACGGTACATAAAGCGGCCCTTTGCTATGATTAGAAATATGCTGTAATGCAGTCTTTCAGGTTATGACCCAAAATATACGCTGTGCTCTCTGGGTGCTGATCGTTCTGTTCTCTTCTGAGGGAATGAGGAGTTTGTTGCATCACAGCCATGATCGAACAGGTGAGATAGACAGACTGTCATGGTAACCCACAGCCGGCAGTGTGTGGTGGTGACAGTGTTCTTACGTGTAATTCCTGTCTAATCGTCCTATTCATCCAGTAACTGGAACTGAGCAGAGGAAATGAATGACCTCAGATCAGTGCTCTCCTGTGTGTTCTCACAAAAGCCTCCTTACAATTACACAATTACAATATTCATTTCATGCTTTGGATCCCTCAGAGTCCAAATCAATTACGTGACTGACTCTGTTTCAAACATTGCTTTGGTTATTTTCAGGTTGTTGTTTTTTTTGAAAAAGCAGTGCAGCCTAATTAGTTGTGTGTGTGTGTTTTTTTTGGGCAAACTCTATGCTGTTGCCCAGTTGGAAACGTATGCTGGGATTGCTGGGTCAACTGTGACACACACGCACGTCATGTCTTTGGCCCCAGGAGGAAGTACTTGGATCAGGTTTGGCAGGTGAAAGGACAGGTGCAGTCTCTCAAACACACCTGGGAAAGGATAGGTGTGTGTGTGCGTGTGCGTGTGTGTGTGTGTGCAACAAAGACTTGTCTCGACTGCACAGGCGGACTTTGGCAAACTGGGAGGGCAGGGTTTGTTTTGGTTTTGAATGGGTTGTGTGGGAGCTATTTCCATTCACTTGTTCTTTGGACTTTGGATATGTGAAACTGAACAGTTGGAGGCAAGGTAATGTTCTTTAACCACGTCCGTTCTGAGAATATGCTGCACTTGTTATATCTTCTATTTTGAATTTTTGTAAGCTTTAAAGATACATAAGGAACATTTAACAACAAGTTAGAGATTTAATTTGCTTTTTAATGTATTTAATGTCACTGTGTATATCTTTGGAACTGGTGAAGGCTGATAAGTCGTGTGGTTTTACCCTTGGTTTGCGAGATTTTAATGAAGAAAAAAACTTGTGTGCGTCAGCTCCTCTCTCTCTGAGTTTCCATAGGTACCAGCCCCTATGCCTCATCTTCTACCATTGTTTGTTTTTCCCAGGAGTGACCCAGCTTTGGGTCATTGAGTTCTTCGCTAGGCAGTCATTTCGCCAAAGCACATGCCTGTTTACTTGATCATAGGTCAAGCTGTTCCTCTGACTCAACCCACGAGTCACCTCTGATGTAGAGATGATACTATCAGAAACCACGGCAAGAGGCTGACAATATTTCTGTTGCCGTCAGGGACCAGATTTAAGTATAGTCGGAGTGAATATAAAACATGCCTTCTGTAGTTTGTGATCTTCTGTGAGGAAATTTCACATTTTTTCATGTCTATAGCCAACTCAATAGAGTTGAGAGATATGCTTGTAAGCCATCTTTTTCCCTGCCTGCTCTTATTCCGCTGTGGCGCAGAGATGGTGGGAAAAGCCTGCAGTGTGCCGCAAACAGGACTCATTACTGACTGATTTCTCTCCTTCCACTGCCTGCAGCACAGCTGACAAACACCAAATTAGATGTGCCAGGGCTCTAGTGGGAGCCCTGTGCAATTTCGAGCTGTAATCTAGTCGAGAAAGAGTTGAGGTGACTAGATTGAATCCATGAGCCTGAAGGAACAGAGATGTGTGGCTGGGTAGTTTGCAGAGTTATTAACATAATCTACTGTGGGACATCAGTTTGTTCTAACAGACAGACACATTGAATGACATCTAAAGCTGCAAAAACACACGAGTGCACGATACAGTAATACACCCACAACTCTTTGCTGGTGCTGCAAAAGAAAAGCTGGCTGTCTTTTCACTTCACTGGACTTCAAAGATCGTATGTCTGCAGCTGACTGCCAATTATATTTGAACTTCTATCCTGCATTTTGTTTGGATTTATGTTCTGTTAATTGGACTGTGTATACTTTAGCACTTATCATTTACTCCTCATTTTCCCCCCCAAATTAAGTCATTGTTACAGTGTTGACAAACGGCCTGACAATTGGGGAAGAAATAAATAATACACGAATGAAAAAAGATGGAAAAACTTTATTGTCTGACGGAAATTTGTATTTGATCGCAAACACTTCTACATTAATGAGCTATTTCTCTCACTCACACGCAGTCTATTTACAGACGCCGTCCAGATAAAATTAGATGGAGTCAATCAGATACAGGCCTATCATGGAGCGTGTGCGAGAAACCAATATGCAGCCTCTGCAGCGCTCTCTGTCTCCTGCCTCAGGCTTGGTGTCAGGATCGATGCTGCAGGTTCTCTTCTCCTCTCTGCCCCCCGACCCACCCCCCTTCGCTCTGTCCGAGGGCGACATCCTGAAACACACACTGAGCTCAAGGTCACTCACCTACAGTATTATCACTGCACACCGCTGCATCACTGTAGCAGGATCACACTGGGTTGTGGATTTTGTGTTTAGATGAATCTCATTATATTGATCTGTACCCTGATATTGTCTCTCTCCTCTCCAGACCTCCCAGCCTCCTCTCTCCAATACCAGTGTGGATCAGTGGACTACCTGTGTTCTCCCCGGCTGGTAAAGAAAGGTCCGACCCCCAGACCATGTCACGACAGGCCTGCCATCAAACCCCGGCCCCAGCCCTCCGCCTCACCCAGACCACCAACCGCACAGAAACCTCAAGGTAAAATACCGGTGTCACAGTTTGGCCCCTTCAAGGCCTGTTTTGGCATCGGGGCTGTCATTATAATTGAAAGGAGCAACAAGATCAGACCGCTGCCACTGTGCTGTCATTCACACTCTGTCACTCACACAGCTCAGTAGGTCACCTCTTTAGGAGGTTTAAAGCAGGACAGTGGTTCCCAAGTGTTTATGTTTGGGCCTAGTTTGAAGAATGCTAAATATGAACAACGTGTTATGTTTTGGGAACTACTGAGAAACATTGTAGGACATTACACCACAGACCTGGCCCCAATATTTAAGTGGCTCGCAACTGTTAATGGTTTGCTGGAGGAATATAAAAAGAATGAATGATTTGAAATATATACATATATATATATATATATATACAGTATATGGTCAGGGTTGTTAATCTTGATTATTGGACCACGATTAGCATCTTAACATATAAAGTTGGGAGACGAAGCGAAAACCAGCCTAACTGATTTTCTAGGATGATTATTGGTAAATCGGGACAGTTAAGCTTTACACTGAATATCTTTTCAAGGAATACACAAAACAAGCCAAAACCATTACATGACATCATATAAGTGGGATCATCACTGGGATGATTCCGTAAATTGTTGCAGAATGCAAATTTTCAGAAAGTGTCCCAATTTACCAATACTCACTCCACATAAAATGTCAGAAAATCATGAAAGGCACCCAAGAAAAATTCCCAGAGCCCAAAATGATGTATTCCAAGTGATTGAAACAGTTCATTGGTTATTAAAATGATCGATTATTAATCATCTAATTGTTTTAGCTCCAGCCATAATATATGATTTAATGGTTTTTTTAAAAATTGTTAGCCATACATAATAAGTTATTTTAAGACCTCTTTTTAGTGGGTTTTTTTTCATAATTTCAGATGGAAATTTTGTATTTTTGGCATTTTTTAAGACTAAAAGATTAATGGATGAATCGTTGTGATACACATTTTTTTCTGTATTGAACTGGGAATGAACCATGATCTTAAACATACAGAGCCTGGACATGTTCGTCACTTGTCTGAAAGCAGCATTTTTCAATGTAACCACAGATGGAATGTTTTGTTTATTATTAACCAAAGAATGTATTCATTTTAAAATACAGCGGTAGGACCCCTTTTTGGCTGTAAAATATGCAGAATAGAAACAGTGAGTTTTAAATAAAATCCTGACCCTAGTCCTGGTTGAACCCTAATGCTAAAATGTATATTTTAAAAAAATATATATATATATATATATATGTACTGTATGTATATAGAACAAGTGTGACTGAAGCCCTACACAATCCCAGCACAGAATCTTTCAAAATGCCAGATAAAAATTTAGGAACTGAAACATCACCACTTTCATTCTCAGGAGAAATTCGACCAGTTCTGTCATTTGCACATCGTTCACACCTTTTTAAAAGAAAAGTCCACTCAACCTCTTATTTGTCTGTCAGTGACGCAGACAGACATAGAGGAAGTGCTCATATTAACAATGGTGACATATCATCACATTTCCTGACTTCCTGGCAGACGTTTAGGTTTGTGAAAATACAACAGATGCAAATACACAGACTTGACTGTGAAATAGTAACCTTATCGTGTGCAGGCATGCATGCGGGCAGTGTGCATTTCTAAAGACAGCTTTGTCACTTTTCTGTGTCTGTGCTTTTTTTTTTTTTTTTTTTTAAATCTAACTGGAACCCGCGGTGACTTACGCACACACTCATCTCAGCATCCTGTTCTGAAATAAGGAAGTTGGCCGATAGCTGAAGCTCAGTGTTGGTCTCGCTCTGCACCAGTTCTATATGTTTCTGTCTTATATTATCTTCCCTTTGGAGTTTTGTCTTGAATTTTTTTTAAAGGAATCAAGCAGGCTGTACACGTGGACTCAGCCATGGAGGTTTTCTCACTCAGGTTTATACGTGTTACCTGATTGTTTTCGTTAATGTCTGCAGCCTCATGCTTCTCTCTTGCTCTGCTGTTCTTGCATCATCTGGATTTCTTCATCTGTAGTGCCCCCTAAACCTGCACACCTGCTCGCCCTTGGGCAAGACAAGAAACCTAAGAGGATCCCTCCAGCACCCTCCAGGCCTCTGCCAGCTCCCCCTCCTCCACCTAAACCAAAGCCCAGTCTAACCCCTCCTGGCTTGGCTGCACAGCCACAGAGAGAGGCCCAGAAGGTGGGACTGCTAATCGAGAGGTTTGAGAATTCAAGGTACGGAAATTTCATCAGAAATCTTGCTTGCTGGATTCATATTTTGCTCTGTAATGGTGTCATGTGTTGATGTACAAAGAGAAGTTTCATTATGTTACTTGTACCTGTTTCTCATGTGTTCTAGTTGACTACTTGATAAAACCCAAGAAAACCTAAAAAACTCTGATCTTCCCATTATTGTTTCCAGTAAAAATGTGTATTGATGCTGTAATTGATGATATAACAGTGTTTTTTATTTTTATTTTCCCAGGGTCCCAATCCTGGGGGTCCTCCCACGGTCCCAGCTGCACCTGTGTCTGAGAATGGATACTGCGTCCGACATCACCTCCTCCTGCGACCAGGACACCACGGCGAAGGTTGCAGGAGACTCCTCCCCCGTGGACAAACTTGCACTTGTCACCTCTGAACGGACTGACGAGGCGTCCGAACTTTCCCGTCTGGCGTCCGTGCACATCGATGGCTTGGATGACGCCCCGCTGGATGACTGTGCCGAGGATGACATTGCTCACAGCGTCGGCTGCCTTGACGATGTGGAGCCTGAGGAAGTCTCCTCCCACGACCTCCTGGACAATCAGGACTCCTCGGAGCAGAACGGGAAGATCCCCAACCGGGACAGTGGCATCGACAGCCCGTCCTGCGCTGCAGAGGGGGAGGTGTTCCCCAACGAGGACGCCATAGATGAAGAGGATCATTACGACAGCGTCACAGAAACAGAGAGTGTGTCCTGCTGCGTTGCGCTGGGCAACAAGCGAGACTCAACACAGGATGAGGACAGTGACTTGGATGAGGGGAGCAGTGGAGAAATCCACTCTCTGACAGACACACAGACTGGGTATCTGACAGATGCACACTCAGAGGCGCACAAAGTGAGTACCACGCATGCTTAAGCCTCATCAAGTCATAACCCTAAACCTGAATGGCCATTTCATCCCCCCTACAATGGTACAAGCATCACTTTTTTTAAATTTATATTTCACTTTACAGCAATTTTAAATCGACCACATCCTGCAAGTTTAAAAGCTTCATCCCAAACAGACTGCCTTTCATGTAGTGGAAAAAGTAGCTTGTGTCTATTATTATCTCAGACTGGGTGAACAACTTCAAAAGAATACTTCTGCATGAAACGTTAGACGCTGTTACAACCTCACTTTGCTGGTCACAAGTGTCTGACTTCTATCTAAAAGCAGCTCCGCCGTTACATAAATAGATGAATTCCTGCCCAAATGCTGCAACAAGAGCTAGTGATGGCTGCGAGATAAAAGAGCCAGAGACAGATATCTCCCCACAGCTGAGCTAGAGTTTCAGTTTTCTCCTTCAGTTTGACTATCGATTGTAAACAACACTCATACCTCAAACAGCGCACATAATCTTCCTGGTGGCCGATATCTGCTAATGCTTCCTGTATTGGAGACCTACAGCATCAGGGTGAAATCTTAAAATATACTGGTATACAGAAATGGAGATTCTGGAGGTGAAAGAAAGGTGACATGAGAAGAAATGTTAAAGACAATGCTCAGACAAACACAGAAAATGTTAAGACACCAGAAACTCTGGGCAGAGTTTGAGTAATCAGATGTATTTTTGCAGAGCATTGCTGTCGCGGTTTTTTAAGCAGAAGATGCCTTTCTCAGCAATGTTCTATCGCTGTAAAAAACACGCCCAAAGCTCTCGCCAATGTCACATGAATGCACAAACATGCTGCCTCTGCTGACTGCCCACACCCACAGGGGGAAAGGTATCTCCTCTCTCCAGTGTTTCCTGATACCAACACCGCTGTGCAGAGGAAGGGTGTGTTATTATGTGAGGGTTTCTGTGTATGTGTCTGTGCATGAACATTCGTGACAGCACAGCTGACATGTTGATGGCTGTATAATGACAATCTTGTCACAGAGGATGTGGGTTTTTTTTAGTGATGTGCTTTGCAAGAGAATAAGAGACTTTTGTGTGTGTGTGTGTGTGTGTGTGTGTGTGTGTGTGTGTGTGTGTGTGTGTGTGTGTGTGTGTGTGTGTGT
>JBBPCS010000480.1:10635552-10647614 GCA_037974645.1 Hollardia meadi | reverse complement strand
TGTGTGTGTGTGTGTGTGTGTGTGTGTGTGTGTGTGTGTGTGTGTGTGTGTGTGTGTGTGTGTGTGTGTAGTTTCATCTGCTGCCTGACAGGGACAGATTACCATTTACCTGAGCATTAACTTCACCACGCCATGTTGTTTAGAGTCTACGAACGAGTCTTCTCTCATCCTCTCCCGCTGAAAAGCAGTTTATCACAGTTGTTTTGGCCTCATTTGCCCGGCTGTGTGTCTCTTCTGTTTATGTAGGCCATGATTAAAATGGCTGACTCAGGTGCTCACAGGCATTAGTGCAAGACTCTCTACTGACTAAAAGCCAGCCTTATGCATACAATGGTACATGTTAATACAGTGCGTGTTTAGCATTTGAGCTTGTTAAATTTGCATAATACAGCAAGTGCAACTGACGATGTTTCTTTTCCTATACTTGTGTGTAAAAGAGTGAGAGAGATTGATTTACAGCAGTCTGCAGTTTGACTCTGATCTAAAGGCCAGATTTACTCTAACAGATTTTATCATTGTCAATTTTGGATTTTATGATAACATGCTTGCATTTGCATGTGTGAATGTTTGTTACAGAGGCACTGGAGCTAATCTCTACTGCAGCAAACCATTCCAATGCAGCAATCAGGAAAATGGTAAGACTTTGCTCAACACAACTTCTTTTTGTTGTCATCTCTGTCTAAACTTTTTCACTTTCTAACACTGTTTCACTGTCTCGCTGTGCTTTATAAAAAAAAGGAAAAAAGATAACATATTACCCAATCAAAATGTTGCTGATGCTGTACTGTCAGTCAGAAACATTGCTGCAAGTGTTAGTCTGACGGATTCGAGTTGAATTAGTTCAGACAGGAAGCTGCCGTTTCCTGCCTCAAGTTTCTTGACTGACTTCGAAACACTCATCCTCTTTATCTCTTTCCTCTGTCTGGCCATGTTACTTGTATTTTTCACAAACTTTGCCAACTTCATAAACAATTTAATGATCCTATTAATGCAAATATGTTTATGAATCAATGAAGAAATATAATACCTGCCGTCTATACTGGAAAACCTATGAATAAATGAAAGTCTTAGGTAATAACAAGATAACCCCATCTGTTAGAGTCTGGCTTCTACATCTGTAATCTCTCTCTCAAGTGTCGTCTTCTCTTTTTTGCTAATGCTTTCCTTGCTCTCCTGTTGCCTGATGTTTCCAGGAGAAGATGCACAAGCTGCTGGAGGTTTACGAAAGGCTTGGAGGAGAAGAGGACATAGTTAACCCAGCCAATGAACTCATCAAAGAAGGACATATCAAGAAGATGTCAGCCAAAAACGGAACAGCACAAGACCGATACCTCTACTTGGTGAGAGGACTTAAGTGTTAAATTAGAGAAAGATCACCCACCTGGAGGGTCTTTGTATATGTGATAATGGGATGTTTTTGTGTCTCTGATCTAGTTCAACAATATGGTGCTATACTGCGTGCCTAAACTAAGACTGATGGGACAGAAGTTCAGCGTCAGAGAGAGGATTGACATTGCTGGCATGGAGGTGCAGTACTGCCTCTCATTCTGTTAGATGTCTTTTGTTTTCTCTTCTGGCTTTTTATTTATTTATTCTGATGCATACAAATTTCATTTCCTCCTGTTTCTTGACCTCAGGTGCAGGAGAATGTGAAGCAGAACCTTCCTCACACGTTTGCCATCATTGGGAAGCAGCGTTCACTGGAGCTGCAAGCCAGGTAAAGACATGTTAATCAACCACCAGAGAAAAGCTCTAGATTTTTAACTGAAATATGAAAATGTGCTGTATTGTAAAAAACAAAACAAAAAAAACAACAAAAAACTGTTTATTCCTAAGGAACCCACAAAGTGTTAAATAGGCCATATTAGATAAATAAATACAACATTTTGTTAAAATTGTATGAATAAATAAACTATACAAACAACCTTTTTTTATCCAGGAGTGAAGTTTCATTGTGATTAAAAATCTCTTATCCTGGCCAAGAGAGGCAGCAGCATTATTATAGAGTAGCAGACACTAAACAAGCAATTAAAGCAGGAAAAAAAATTCTGAAATAATAAATAATAATAAAATAAAGAAATTGTATTTGCTATTTATATTATTTTTCAAAAGTCTGGCTTTAGAAAACGCCCCCTGCCGCTTACCAGAGTCGACAACTGCAAGCTCGCTAACTAGCTAGCCCCTGTTTGCCATGGCTCTAGTAAGGGCAACTGCCGCAGGTTTTGGCTCATCTGAGTTGTCTTTCTTTGAAAAACATATTTAAAATAGAAAATACTGAAGAAGTAACTCTGAATTAACCAGTTAACTGCTGCTGTTGAGTGATAGCAAGTGTGGCCAACAATAAAGTCAACACGATGAGAAATGAGCTAACATAGGTGTTGTTACCGTTGTGAAACAGTGGTTTTGGTTAGGTTTAGGCACAAAACATTAAAAAAAAAAAAAAACAGAGTTCACAAACCAGTTTAGCTAGTTAATGTTAACTGGCTTGACTCTGTTAGCATGTCAAGCAAGTTGAACAACCACATATAGACAGCTAGCTCCTGTTAGCTGTTAACTGACTGCTGCTATAAATAGGCAGATACAGTAACTCATCTTCTTATTTTCCATTCCAATGTGAACTGGTTGTTTAATTGCACTATTTGAGTTGACTATTCAATATATCTCTTTTATTTGCTTTACAGGACGGCTGAGGAGAAAGAAGACTGGATTCAGGCAAGGACCACACACGCATGCTCACATACATACATACTGTATATACACCTACGCACATGTGAACACACACACTGTCTCTCATGCGCACATGCAGCATGTGCCTTTGGCAGAACTGCTTTATTAGAGAATGGAATTAGCAAAGATTTCCTCCCCACACTCATTCAGTGTGTTTGCGAATTATGTTCTCTAATAAAGCCCCTCATTATTGCTCATTTAGCCCATTACAGCAGAGCAAAGCTGATTAAAACGTTTTGCAGGCTGGAAGAGGGGGTGGGAGGTTTTATGTGTGTTTCTGGTCCGTATGTAAGCAAGAGAGAGGGACAATTCAGAAAAGCAAAGGGCAATGATTTTTAATTTCAGAGAGAGAAGGGAGGGCTTTTCATTTTAGTCACCTAAATCATTTTAAACTAAGTGACAGACTCTGTGGGATACATAGCATAAGATCAGACACTTTTACATCATGCTGTATAAAAAAGAATAAATGCAATTAAATGCTGATGTGTCTCATCTCCATCTCTTCTTGTTTTTGTTTTTTTCCCCCTCCGTGACCTCTCCATCCCTTCTCTTCTGTCCTCTACATCTCTTCTCACTCATAGGTGATCCTGGCCACCATCGAACGGCACAAGCAAAACAGCGAAACATTCAACAAAGCGTTCAACAGCTCCTTCTCCCGGGAAGATGACCATGTCCCTGAGTCACCGGTCAGTCTCACTCTCCCTCAATCAGTCAGTCCGTTGATCAGTTAGTGGTGTGCTGTGAAATGAATCATGGCAGGCTATTGGTACACCAAACGAGTTCATCATAGTCTGTTTTTTGTCTGCCCGGATAGCTCTCCATCTATGGATGGGGGTCGTATCATACACACCAAACACACACATAAAGAAGCTCTTTCTTTTCATCCCTGACAGTTGCACACTGTGAGCCTCTTCTACCAGAACTCTCTCATGACCTAATAGGGAAAGCTCAAGTCAAAGTGTATACAAAACTCTTATGGATCTGCTTTGACCCACTTTGGGCTGGCTGGAGCTGGACGCTGGCCAAACATAACTTGACACAGGGACTAGATCACAAGGTCCTGACTGACACCTAGTGGTAGAGATATTTGACTGCGGGCAGAAGCTGCTGGTGCTCAATGTGGGTTTTTTTTTTTTTTACTTCTCCTCAGGGTCCCTGGTGCAACACATCCATGGACTCAGATGGTGAAAGACTGCATGAAAGGGTAAGACACTGTTACATACACAATAACACTTTCTGTCATCTGGCATACTGGTGTGTTATTAGATTATAAATTACTACAAGCAAGTGAGCACTGTCTCTGGGGAAGTTTGGTACCCTTAAGTAGCCTATTAACCCTCAAAGCAAACCCAGGGCAGAAATAAGCTGTGGGCCCCTACTGCATCCCCTCTCCCACTGTCTGTCTGTATGTATTAGTTAAGTAGTTAATAGTAATTGATGATTTGATTAAGCACAATATATTTATTTAGGAATATATAGCATGTAATGCAATAAAAACTGAAATAATGAACTTCTTAAAACGAGATTTCAACTCTAAAAGACAGCGCGAAAAGATTGTGTAATAATGCAGATGCCATGTTAGGGCCCCTATGATTTTGGTTTATTGTGTACTTTAATTGTACACTCAGTATTACCAAAGTAATTGGTAACTAATCAGATTATCACAAACACATTTCCATATGTTGAAACTGAAGCCTTTAGGACCCCTGAAGGTCGGTAGCCTGAGGCAGTGGCCCCCCCTTTGCCTGGTTGTTAATCAAATTTTGCCTTTGGGGCTCATATTTTATCGTTTATTTAATTCTAAATAAACAGAAAATCTTTTCTGTTTATTTTAATGTCAGGTTGAATGTGTAAAAGTCCGATTTGCAACAGTTTGCAATGTAAGCACTCTGTAAAACATACTTAGGAGAATTTACTGTACGATCATAGAGTCATAATTAACATTTTTTATGGACTGCAGCTAGTGATACTATCAACTGCAGGTTATCTTTACAACCCAACTCACACTACCCCTTACTTTTGGCCATACCAGGAGAGGAAGTTTCACCACACGGTCTTGACTCCACCATAAGAAGAGGCCTTATCAGGCTAACTAAGTGAAAGCATCTGTGTGGGTAAAACCGTGGGTGTTTGCAGGCTTTGAAGTAAGACAGAGGGCTTGAAACTGCAACAATGCCTCTGTTCTATTTTTGGAGTAACTCTATTCCTAATGACTCCGAAAATTTAACTAATAATCGGCTCTAAAGGATTCTGCATCTTTTTTAAAATTCTGGTTTTATTTGTAAAAACGATAAGAGCAATGAGCTGATCTACAAATGTGTTTGGTGCTTTGCTGTGACAGGTTTTCTCGAAAAGTTTCAGGCTGGATCATTGTGGTGATGATAATAATGCTGAGTTGACAATAGCAATGGACGCATCTGCTCCTCTCATCTAAAACAGGAAAAACAGTGTTGTCCTCATCGACAAGCCTACTGCTCTCATTTATCTGTATAAGGAGATTAATTTCATTCTTTGTCCCACAGTGCATCTATAATAGAAATCTGACAGCCTGCATTGCTGTGGATGCGTCCATCTGATCTCCATTTGTGTTTTAGAGTGTGTGTGGGTGGGTGTCTGTCTTTGTCTGTGTTAATAGAAAGGAAAAAAAAGAAAGAGTGGATGAAGCGAGGCGAGTCGTCAGACATTCCGTTTTGTTCAGTTGTGCTGAATCTGAACAGGCTGAAAACCTTGACACATGACTTGTGTTTGTTGTTGTTTTTATTGTTATTTTTCCAGAAGAGTTCCAGGAAAAAGGACAAAGAGAAGCAAACGTGCAAAGGCTGCAACGAGAGCTTCAATTTCACCAAGCGCAAACACCACTGCAAGTCCTGTGGAGCGGTGAGCACAGATGGAACAGGAGAAATTTTGGCAGCGTTCGATAGGATGTAGAAATGAAGGGATGCAGAGAGAAGTCAGGGGGGGAACAAGTGGTAAATTTCTTTCGGACAATTAACTGTTAGCAACTCTGTCCTTCTGCAGGCCATCTGTGCAAAGTGTTCAAAGACCTTGGATAACAAAACGAGCCGAGTGTGCCCGGAGTGTTTCGAAGCCAGCCTCAGCCTGGAGAATCTAGGTGTCAGTGAACAGAAGAGGAAAGCCGCGCCTGAGGTGACACAAACAAAAACAACAATACACACACATACACACTGAGAAACCTTTAGCAGCATGTGCATGTTAGTTTATTTTTCTGCCTC
Source organism: Hollardia meadi (assembly GCA_037974645.1). Taxonomy (NCBI): domain Eukaryota; kingdom Metazoa; phylum Chordata; class Actinopteri; order Tetraodontiformes; family Triacanthodidae; genus Hollardia; species Hollardia meadi. The sequence continues at coordinate 10,641,654 of JBBPCS010000480.1, read as the reverse complement.
AGTTCACGCCAGTCCAATGAGTCTCCCAGTGTACCATCAGTCAGTGTCAATCAGCCAGACTGCACTGCTGGCAACCAAAAGAAAGAAAGAAGCACAGTGGTGTAATATACAGTACATATGTGCATTTATCACATTGATTCATACTGACAGGTCAACTAATCCATCTTTGATGACTAATATTATAATGAGATCTCAGCTTAGAGAGGACCAGCCGTCTGAGCTGACTCAACAGTCTGGCTGCTTCAGGTGTCTGCGTCCGTCTGTCCGTCTGGGATGTTGTCGATGAATGTACGAATCTACGTCTGTTATACCGAAATGCTGGCAACCGTATACCATTCCAGTATATTGTTGCTGAAATTGTCTCAGGATTCTGACAAATAATTCAGACCGTTCTCTCGGCGACAAGATCCCAAGGGGGGAAAGGTTCGTCTGCAGAGAGATGAGTCACCACATGGGGGAGCTGTAGGCCATGCAAGGGGTTGGACGAGGGGCAGGAGGAGCTCTGACACCTGTCCATGTGCAAATCTCACCCTGTCCCACATTATCATTACGTAATGGTGAACAGTGGAAGCTCTGTCAGTTTCTGATAAAATCCCCAGATTATGATGCAGATGGATTTCAATTACAAGCTAATTCATTCAATCAATAATAATAATAATAATAATAAGGACGATAAACATTGGTTTAACTGGGAAGATCAAGATTAAACCGTGCTATTCATTTCATTATTCAGTGCTCGATCAGTTATACAGTTCATCAGTCAGTGACCATTGGTCTGCCAGGTAGTCTTACAGTGAAGTGATTGGCCTCTTTATATTTCTATATTATCGTGTCTTCTTAGAGACAGATGTCTTTAACGGGGGAGAACTGCCTGCTATGTGGCCAACTTCAAGTGCAGGAGAAAGGGAAGACCTGGACCAAGATGTGGGCGGCTGTGACCAAGGCTGAGCCACTGGTGCTGTACTTGCAGAGCAGTGGACAGGTAAGAGTTAAACATTTGTGTTATACATTTTAAGTACTTACATACTCTCCCCTTTATTTCTTTTACTTACATTTGCGATACAAAAGTACAACAAACATTGTTGCACATGTTGCCCCACATGGCCACGTATCCAGTGTCATCTCTTGGATATTATCAGCTGCTCCTCTTGCTGCACCCGTCCGGCCTTTCTATACGTCCTGCCTGCTTCCTCCTTTTGAAGCAGGACATCTGTACAGTGTGGCACCTGTACACATCAGTGAGTAGGTCTGAATCAGCTCTATCCAATCCTGCCTGTGCCAGGCTGTCTGTGCTTTGTAGATTTGAACCAGGAGGATTTGGTTGTCCTGAATCTGACCTCGGGTATAGCTTCTCCCGTCCATAATGCTGCTCTACTTCGAGACTGGGTTTTAGTTTGCGCTCACCAGATGAAGCAACTCTTTGGATTCACAGTAGATCCTTGAAATCTTGGCTCGGTGTACGGCAATAAATCTGCTCAGAACATGCCAAGGACATGCATATAACCAGTTGTTTACACGATTGCCTAAAATAAAAAGATTCCCAAAGCAATCATGCTTGGAAAGCTTTTTGCTTGAGACTGTGATTCTCTTGTCATTCATAGCGGATGGCACAGAAGGGAAGTGAGCCTGTTAAAGCCTTACCAGGTTTCATTTCCAAGAGTAATATCCCAATCCCACTGCAGAAAGCTTTCATTCCAAAGATTAGGATTAATGGGAGTTGGATGAGCATTTTCTGATTATACAGAAACAAAGAGGGGGGAGGGAGGCGGGCAGACAGGGTTTACTATACATGGAATATATTCTCCTGCAACTGGAGAAACAAGCTCTCACTTACTGTATTGACTGCATGCTTTCCTCAATATAATGCTTACTAAAGAAAAAATAAAAACAAGTAGAAATACTACCAGATTTCTTCTGATTTACTTTTTTAAAATATATTAATGTCCACAGGAATCCAAGGGGGCGCGGGCAGTCCCTCTCCCTGGGTTTGAGGTGAGTGTGATCCCGCCAACGGCAGGCGAGAAGTCGGAGGTCAAACACGGACTGCGGCTCAGTCACACCCAGCAAACTTTGCTCCTAAGTGCCCAAGATGCAGAACTTCAGGCCAGGTGGGTGGACGTCCTCTCCAAAGCCGCCCGCGGAGAAACACCAAGAGACGCATCGACGAGCCTGACTGAACACAGGAAGAGCCAGTAGTGGCCATGTTGGAGCCACGGGACTCTCTCCCTTCTCCCTCCCTCCCTCTCCTGTGTATACAGCGCACATTACTTGAATTCACTTTACCTTGGCACTTTTTTTTTTTGTTTGTTTTTCCCTTTGAAAGGACCACTCATTCCTTCCTATGCCACTTCAATCTCCATGACCGCACGGCTACTTCTTCATCTCTCTCCGTCTGTCGGTCTCTTTTGAACACACAAAAACAAGAAGGACTATGCTGTCAAGCCACCAACGCCACTATGTGTGGTTAGGATATTTTATTTCTCCGTATTTTCAAGAGCCGGAGAGGACTAAATCTTTTATTTGTAATATAGTTGAAGATTTTTGTTTTTGTTTTTTTAAAATGAAGTTTCTTGTACATTATGAGACTGTGTTGTGAAGCATTAAATTTTATGTGCCCGTCTCTCCGTTTGTGTGAAAGTACAGTATGTATGTGTGTGTGCTTGAGTGTGAATTCCCTCCTGTGTTTATAAGTATTGAATGTTAGTGTTCTCTTCACTCCAGCTGGGGACACAGTGGCAGTTCAGTGGGGTATTGTATAGTATGTATAGTGCGATGTAAGGAAACAAAGAAAAAAAAAAAAAAAAGACATTTTAACTTAAAAAGACACAGAGATGTGTACGCTTGTGGCTGGCCACCTGATGCTCCCACTGTCACCTCCCAACTTACAGACTCACACTCATACTCTCTGCTATATTGTTAATAACTCCCAGCCGTCATTGTCTGTGGACTCTTGAGACCTCTAATCTGAGTCTGATCCACCGCATTGCCTCTCTCTCATTATTGTGACTTGTCCAGATGAGAGTGCGCAGCCAGAATGGGATCACGTGGCCTCAACTCTAACCCCCTGCTGCAGATTCAGTCCCTCTATATCTTTCCTTGTACACATTCTAAGTAAATCCTCTACATGTAGTTCTCTCTCGGCATAGCAACCGTTTGCCTGCTTCTCTCTCTTTGGTGATGTGATGGAAACCAAGTACTGTACCGTAAACATGTTTATTCTGCCTTGCCCCTTATACCCTGCTCCTACAAGCACCAGCCTTTAAGCAAAAGTAGCAAAAAAAAAGCAACAACTTGTCATCGGATCTCTTCGTGCATGTAAACTCACTCATATTTATGTACTGTGCTATGAAATCTTAGCCCTTGTCCCTCTTTCTATGCTCCAGAATTCATTCTTGTCGTACCTGAAAGTGAGCAGAGTCAGCATTGAGTGTTTAAACATGGATTGTTCACATTGGAAAAGCAGTCAAGCATATCAATAAACAAGACATTGTGATTCATCCAGTACCACGCTGTCCGACAAGCTCTTCACGTGTCATGAGTTTCTCTCTGCAAAATATGTGTCTCTTTTGTCGTGCCCTTTATTTAACACACACGGGCCACAGGTCTCTCTAAGGGTAATGGAAAGACCTATCGCAAACCGACACAAATCAATGTTCATTCACTCCAGCCACTGATCTTGTATTGATGTCGCACACGAAACAGCATATGAAGTAATGCCAACAGATATTTGATTTAATATGCTGATGGGATGTAAGACGATTAGTGGCCATGTAGCATATTCAGGACTGTACGTGTGCTGTTTCTGTGTACGTGTGTATGTGTCATCTCAGGTTACTATGTCGTTCCATTTTAATTTCATATTCACTTCCAGTTCTCAGTTTGGTTTATTTGTAATGACTGAAAATTGTTAGGATGGGTTTTGGTATTTTGCTTGAATCCCTCTAGTTTACACCGTAAAACAGAGTGCAAAAAAAAAAAGAGCAGTTTTGTAAGCTTTATAGGCACAGCACAGTGGTGCTTTGAGCTAAATGCTAACATAACAACAATGCTAAAATGTACATCTTTAGTGGGTATTTTTAGCAGGGTGACAATCCAATAGGTCACTGAACACTAGAGCTTAGTATTGTCATTATTAGTATTATTAGAAGAAAAGTGATTACAAATTCATCCTCAGGGGAATGTGAATGTGTGTGGCAAGCTATATGGTAATCCCTCTTGTACAAGTAGATGTAAAGATATTGTACAGGGCAACTGAAAACTTTGACCTGCTGGTTGTGCTTAAAGAAAAGGCAATGGATTGCCAAAGTAGGCCAGTAGGATTCGTCTTCATGAATGTATGTAAAAGAAAAGAAAATCAATAGTTTTTGAGATATTTCAGTTTTGCCATTTCATTGCCACGACCAATGAAAAGTAACAGCCTATTTTCAGTTTAGATTTCAGGCTTTTCAACCTCCCTTTTTTACGTTTGTACGCGCTCAGTTCTTGTCAGCTGCAGTTCAGTTGCTTTTGACGCAGTGCATTTTCTTGTTGGCATGTGAGCGTGACCGTTTTGATATGGATTCAAAGTGCCAAACAAGATAAATCTATAACAACTGTGGGAACAAAAACCTTCATCGCAGTCAAGTACAGTGTGTTTTCATAGAACACATTGCCTGCTGTGTGCAGCAATATAGCCAGCTATAAGAACAACACTTGAACTCCCCATGGTGACTTACAACAGGCTTCTCAACATGAAAAGTAACACAGGCAGAGCATTTAATGGTCATCTCATGACTGCTGTTGCAATCTGATGTCAGAAGATAATGATCTTAGAGAGCCAAAGCTGCACCGTGTACCTTGCATGTATCCCAAAGTGATTTCAACAAAGCAATTACATAAATAAATTAAATTCATCAATAAAATTAATCAATTTACCACACAGGCTTTGGTTCATGCTGGTGGCCTGTGTATGTGTTTGCTTGTACAGTTTGCAGGGTGTGTAGTCGTGTGTAGAACAAAATGAAACAGGGAAACGATTATGGGAAAATCTGAAATTACTGAAAGGGTTGGGTGTGTATACAAAAGATGGTGTGGAAAGGCTGTGTTTCTCTACATCTTGATCCAATTGTGTTATTTTCCCCCTCCCTCCCTGTGTTTTGTCTCTTCTCTGCAGTCATCACACTTGTTTTTGCAGTTTTTGTGGGCCAAAATGTATTGATGTTCATTCACAGAGAAAAAAAAGAAAAGAATCGGGGACAGCTATTGATAGGTGGCATGAACCATAACTTCTTTATTTACCGAGTCAACACTATATCAAAATGATGAATGCAAGGCTGGTGTCTGCAGAGTTGTAGTGCAGAGACAGAGAGAAAACTGCTGACTGCCTCCTTCTGTCAGTTTTACATGCTGTACATCGAGAGCAGAGTGCAGCAGGGTGGGTACTGTGTCTACTGCAGGATGGAAACCATGCTGAGATAAGCTATTGTTGTTTTCTTTCCAACTAACTAACTCATCTTTGATGTATTTTCTTTGAAAATATATCTGAACAGGTCTTTTCTCAACAGTCAAATTAGAGATTTAGTTACTTGACTATTTCAATTTGTGGCAGGAAGCCTTTCTTCTTCCTAATTGTTAGAGAGTGGTTGTTTTCTCATTGTTGAGTGTAGAGGTTTACGCACCTCTGTTTCACACCTCTCTTTCTTTCTTTCACTTCTGCACATGTGTGTGTTTGACAGCAACCACTGACTCCTTCAAGGCTGCAGTGGAAATGTAACATGTCGAATTCCTCACCTCACAGATGCCTCAAGGCGCAGATCTCTTTGAATAAGCACAAAAGGCAGCACTGGTTGTACTGAGCCTGAAGTCAGAAATGTAATAGAGAACAGTTGTATGTGAAAGCAAAGCAAAGCAGAACATTTCAAATGATGATGTCTGTAGAGGGTTTCAGGTTGTCGCCTCGATTCTGTGGGGTTTGTTCCTCTCCCACGACAGCTGAGGAGAAGGGAAATGGGAAAGCTGATGCCACTGGAGCATAAGCCTCTTACCAGCTGCTTGTGTGTGTGTGTGTGTGTGTGTGTGTGTGTGTGTGTGTGTGTGTGTGTGTGTGTGTGTGTGTGTGTGTGT
>JBBPCS010000480.1:10620837-10635452 GCA_037974645.1 Hollardia meadi | reverse complement strand
GTGTGTGTGTGTGTGTGTGTGTGTGTGTGTGTGTGTGTGTGTGTGTGTGTGTGTGTGTGTGTGTGTGTCTGTGTCAACTCCATCCCAGTGGACTCTGCACTGTAAAGAGACAAACATGTCCTGGGTCAGAAAGTGCTGGATAAACAACAACCCATTCGGAGAGTGAACATCCACTTGGAACTACTGTTGAGCTAACACCTGAGCGCCATCACTGAAGATTCGGTCGTGTCAAGGCCAAAGCACATACTCTCTGCGAACAGGAAATAATCAGCATTGCTCGACTCTTCCTCGACACTGAAGCCTTCCCTTTTTCTCACAACACACCCCTGCAGCTGCAGGGAGCATAGCTTGTCAGGGATTAACCAAACCACAGAGCTGGTACAAACTGTCTTGCCTCTGCTCCGGGGATAGAGACAAAAAGAGAGGAAAAAAAAGAAGAGCTTCACTCTCTAATTTGCCACAGGATGGGCTACAGCTGAATTACAATGTCTTTTCGGAGATTCACAACAATCATCTGGCATGGTTAAGTTGATGTATGAGGGGGAAGTACAAACTGAAACAGAAGGTGTGGCTGTGGGGGTTGGAGAAGAGCTAGTACTCTAGTTGCAGTAATTATCTTGATGAGTTTTTTTTTTCAATCCTGTGATAACCACTGGACAAGCCATGTTTAATTCTCTTAATAGGCCATTGCTTACATGGATTACACATGATACTGGCCAAGTTCATGGCAGCATACCTCATATCATTTTAGATTATTTTTTTTTCCATTTGAACACTGCAGAGACATCCCGACAACACCCACCAAAACCTCAAAACACCATCTCTGTTGGCTTTCTCCAAATCTCTTTCACTCTGAGCCATAAAGCCCCTTGGCAAGACTCATAACAAGGAATCAAACAGCTCTTCAAAACATGTTTCCCTACATTTCATGGGGACGAAAAGAAGTGTGCAGTGTGGCGTAGTACCCTTGTGACTGTGATTTGTGCCAAGTGCCACAAAACGGCACACAGTCATGACGTGTCAGGGTCAGCCATTTTGCTCTCAAACACTGACACAGGCTTTTCAAAGACAGCTCTTTATCCCCAAGTCAACAGACCACAGTGAGATAATGCTTGTTGTGAGATTACAGGTTGGAAACATGCAGTCAGTCTGTCTAGAAACAAAGCAAATGGATTTTCTCCAAAGTTCACCAGCAAAATCCTTATGATAGTATTGTGCTAACTAAGCACAGCAGAGGAGAAGCTGTAGAACAAAAAATATAGTGAATGTAGGCCATGGTATACTACACATTGCAAAACCCCATATTACAGGATACATCTACTCCAGGCTTTCATTTGGATAATAATTTGGATGAAAAACATGGAAGACAACCCACTTTCACATATTTGCACCAACCATTTGAGAAACAGCACTTGTCAGTCACCCAGACGTTGCAGAACGATTGTTTCTTTGCACAATCTAAAACGAAAGGTTCTCATTAAGTCAATCGCTCTGTACTGGTTTTAGGTTTCAGTGCTTATTTTTGTGATGAATTATTCACACTGCATTCCTTGTCTGAAATACACTCAGGGGACACGCCAAGGAGAGAGACATGGAGGAAGATGTGGAGGGGAGGGAAGACAAAGAGACCGAAAAGTTGTTTGAATCTGTATTAACTCCATGTGTCACCGCGGAATAGCAGATAGATTCACACAATAATATTCAACATTATCCTGCTTACTGCAGAATCAGATCAGGTGCCTCTAATATCTCAGTATGTGTGTGTATAAGAGAAAGTGCTTCAAAGGAAATCAAATCAAATAAATGGTCAAGTAATTTATTTATCAAGGACCTCTTAAAATGATTAATATTAACCAAAGTGCTATACTGAGAGGTTCAGATACATTTATAATACTTGAATGACTTGATAAATAAATAGATGCATTAATTAAAAAAAAAAAAAAACCTGGACTGCCTGTACCATAACTAGGAAATCAAGAATATTTTCCAATTTTAGAATTATGTTTGAATGTAAATAAAATGTGAAAGTGACAGTATAAAAGGACACATACAATAGAGATAACCACAGTCAAAAAAAACACATCTTCTAAACAGGATTTTTAAAGAACAGTGAAGAAGAAAATCTCATAACACTTAAACTGCATGATCACTGTTAGATTGTGCCTGAACAGATGAATGGAGTGGACTAATTGGGCTGAAAAACTACAGGGCCTGGAAGAAATTTAGAGAGTGATCGGGCTAAGCGAGATTTAAACAGATGCCGATTCATGCAGTGTTTTAAAAACTGCTTCTTCGCGTGTGAAGACAGTTGTGTCCCATCATAAACAACTATTTTTATGTCTGCCTCGTAGCTAGCTAGCTGCAGTGCAGAAGTGCTGCAATCTCTATTCCAGAGATTGAACCTAAACCTCAAACCTAATTGAACCATAAATGCTTATTCATCGTGTATTAAAAGGCCAAGTACGGTATTGGCTTACTTCCAAGCAAAAGAAATGAACTCACTCAACTTGCACACCTAATCCTACACTTTTCTCCCCCGTTCCCACATCATCACACTAACTGATTACAGCTAAGCTAAATACCTGCATGTCAGTTACTGTGAGAGTATGTCATGACTACTGCTTTGGAACCACTCAGTTCTGTATCTGACATGTAGAAAGCTCTTTGCAGTAGCACCACTTAAGACACGGTAAGACCCTGCATTCATTATTTAGTCAAGTGAACTCGCTGCTGTTTAGCAACATGACGAAAAAGCAAATGAACTTGCATCTTTAAATGTGTCGGTGTGTGTTTCCCCTCCTTTTGTTTTTTTTTTCTCATACATCAGCACTTCTTTGCTTTCCATCCATCATGACCTATCAGCAGGCTTCCTCTCTCACTCGCCTCAAACTCTGGCCCTCCTCCAGATGAGGATCGACCCAACTGTAAATCTAATTTCCACGATTCTCTGTAGAGCTTTTAGTTTTACAGCCTTACACAGTGCAAAGCAAACATGGCTGTTTCATGGCGTGGTCTATCACTCAGAGAATGAAACAGTTACTCAACTGAAAGTTGCGATATAAAACCCACTTATTATCAAAAACAAAAAAGATAAGCTGAAGAATGTGCTAATGCTGTATCTAAATCTGTCTGGTCTTAGATTTCAGTGTAGCACAGGCACAGACATTTAAAGCCTGCATATAAGATCTTCACTCCACAAAACAACCATGGATTGATTCGTTTCTTATTGACTGACACTGGTAGGAGACACATTGCAAATGAGACCAATTGCTCATTTTATTGAGGGTAAGGGTATTACATTCTGTATCTCTTGGCTGCGCTCTGCCTGTCACATGGAAGTAACTCTGGCTGCCAGGGTATCTCTCCCCTCCTCCTTCCTTCTCAAACACACTCACACTTAAACATTTATCTGAAATCAAATGGCACTATTAAGACGTGTGTTTAAGTGCATATGGAGATGAGATAGAGAAGACCATTTCCTTGCCCTGTAAAACTAGATGCAGCTTTGAACTACAGTATATTGTAATTGCGTGTCAAATGGCAACTGCAATCGCCACATAAAACACAATAAACACTCCTCATCCTGCAACAATCTAGTTGTGTCATTATGTAGGATGACATTATGTAAAAGTGAAAACCGTGCGTGTGCATGTCTTTGTGCGTGCATTTTGGCCAGTCAAGTGGAAACAAAGGAGCGCATTCATTATTTAGAAGGTCACCCAGGTTGCAACAATGCTTCAGTCCTCAACTGAACCAGACTGTCACCTGACTTAGCATACCTGAAACAGATATTTAGATCTGTGTTTAAATGGTTGCTTTTAGCTTGTTTCTGTGTGGACATGCTATATAGCCTATCACATTCAGCATAATGTATGTTCTGCAAAGTTTATATATATAGCCTATATATTTCCCCCCTCATATAGATGACATGTAATATGAGAAGAGGCCAAACATAGTATGAAAATGCCGAAATAGAAATTGGGTGGATGTAACATGCTCACCTCACATAAAAATGCAACAACGCCACAAACGATGGCTTTAGACATCAATCAATCAACACCTCACATTGAGGCTAGTATTTATAACATGACTGCTGCATTGAACCCCATTCAATTTTACAGGTATTATGTGTCAGTCTCTGAGCACTTGTGTGGCTCTTGTTGAATTCCTCTATGGTTGGATTTGGATCTGGTTGTGAAGCAAGAAAGCAAGAATGAAAACCCCTTGATGGGCTGAGAAACACCGCATCCATGCTTCCCTGTAACAAATGACACTTGCAATTTACACTTATCATACCAATCTAAGCAGTTTTTAAATTTTTTTTTATTTTTATTTTTTTTTACCGATTTCCCCTTATAAAAATGGTTTCAAGTATCTTACCTCAGTCCCACTCCCCCTGTTGCTGCTGCTGATGTTCATCATTTTCCCACGCATGTGATACCTACTTCAGCTGCAGCTCAACTGAGCTGCAAAGAGTCCTGTTGCAGGGGAAGAAAAGACGGGACTGGCAAGCATATAGCCTACTTAACAGAGAAGCTATGCACGCACACTTATTCTATTTTATGCTAAAACAACAATAATGGTTGTTTTTTGTTTTTTATAAAATTGTGTTGTGCAGCAAGCTGTTAAGCCAAGAGCAGAGAGACATGTGATTGGATGAGTTGTTGAAGGGCGTGAAAGCTAATTTTACAGACAATAAAAATTATTTCTCTTGCATAAAAATGTCTTGCATGGATGCTGGCTGTTTGGTTTTTTTTGTTGTTGTTACGTCGTGTGAGATATATGTCACTTTTGCTGTTGGATAGTGCAGCAGTATTAGCAGGCTCTCCGTGGTGTCCCAACGTGCTGCGTTATTGGACGGTCCCTCCAGTCGTTACCAGGGGCGTGGAACCAAGCGAGCTGAATGGGAAACACGTTTGTGCGTGTGCCTCGCCGTTGTTTTAACCTGCTGGAGAGATACGATGACAGGCGAAAACAGTTGTCGGCGTAAATTAATTGCCAAGGGAACGACCCGCAAACTAAAAATTCCCGTGTCTTAAAGCGGTCCGACTGCTCTTTAACTAACACGCTCTACATACACGGCAGCTACGAAGAAGCCACGGACAGACTCGGCTTCGTTATCTGGCCACCGAAGAGAGGGATGCGAGGACTTGAAGGGAGATAAATATAACGTTTTCGTCATTTATTTCCCTTTACTGTTGGGGTTTGTGTTCAGTTAGCGAAGACTAAGTTGATTGAGGATTTTTTTGCGGTCGTGTTGGTCGCTCCTACACTTGAAAAATGGGGATAATATGCAGATAGGGCGTTTTTAAAGTCCACCTTTCTGCCGCGGACAATCGGCTAACGTTAGCGAGGTTGTTCTAATAACAGATTTGGTCTGCCCGTTACGTGTTTTGCTAGCGCGAGGTCTGGTCGGTTTTCTTCGCTTTTTGAAGTAGGTAAGTCGTGTCCCATTTTGGTTAATTGTAACTGTATTAAAATGTTTGAAGACAAATTAACCTATTGTTATTTAACTGGTGACGGTGAGTTAACGGTATCAAACACTGGGTTTAGGGTTCCGAGTTACCGAACCTTACGTTAACTTGTGTCGTCGGAGCCAGCTTGCTAGTTGTTATTTTTTTCGTTCACCTGGCCGATGATGGATTCCGCCAACAATAACGTTATGTTTTAACTCGTGGGCTTGTCTTTTCATCCACCTGCTTTTACTGACACCAACTAACTTAAACTTAATGATGACTGGCATCCACAAAACCAATAAATGGCTTCAGCAACGCCCTACAGAGCAGGGAATTTGGGATTTTGTGTCACTAACTGGCAACATTTCTTTTGCAGCTTTTGATATCGGATGAAATCTCGTCTATGTCATCCATCCTGGTGTTAAGGGCCTCTGCTGGCAAACTGCGTCACCGAGTGGGCGCTGCAGGTACTCATCTCTAAATCTGCATGTTGGGCAGTCCAGCCATGGAACGAATGACCTGGAAACCAAAGTGACTTAACTTTTAAATCAGCATGGAGCCGGAGGCGAATTCAAGCTCAGGGTCCCACCAAGAACTGAAATATCCATCTGTACCCAGTTCCCAGTGTGAACTGGCCCTGAATATGTGTGAGGCCATCATTGATGGAAATGTCAATCATTTGGACTCAGTAGTGAGAGGTGGGAGTGACCCCAGTGCATATCCTTCCTCTAGTTATCGGAGGAATGTGCACCAGAGATTCATCAGGAGGAGTTTGTGGTTCTCGGACATGGAAGAGCAGGCCTTTGAAACACCTGAGTGCGATAACAGTAGTACGACTCTAAACATAAACCTGCGAACAATAGTGGACAGGACCCGGGGGACTAGTTGTGGGATACAGGAAGGTTCCAGCACTGAAAGTCAAGGTGGGCAAAAAGACAGTGCAACAGAGAGTGCCAGTGCGGACGAGGAGAAGGAGAAAGGTGGAGTTGCGTTAAATCTTCCATGCAATGATGCTGCTAAAGCTGCTATCAAGGCGGCCAGTGAGGAGACAGAGGAGGAGGCAGAGATGAAGGCAGTTTCCACATCTCCAGGAGGAAGATTCCTCAAATTTGACATTGAGCTGGGGAGAGGGTCCTTCAAGACGGTCTACAAGGGTCTGGATACTGAGACTTGGGTGGAAGTTGCCTGGTGTGAGCTGCAGGTAAAGTACTAAAACTCTTGCACCCAAGCATAGTGTCATTGTCAACAAAGCATATTCAAAAGACCTTTTTTCTTTTACACTTTCAGGTGAGTGTGGGAGACACTTTCAAACAAAAATTGAAATTTAATAACTATCTTTACATTTTGGTTTTCTACAAGAGTTATTTTTCAGACAGTGATTTATAATAATGAGGGAATGCTTGACTCTCACAGGAAGCCCTCTCTCACTACTCTCCTCTCTGCTAGCGAACGCTCACACATCCCATAGCATAATGGTGATGTCTTCAGGGAGCTGTCAATCAACCAGAGTCTCATGAGAGAGTCCACTAAGTTGCAAATGGGTTACCGCTAAATTTTAAATGGTTTACACAGGATAAGTGATTGACAGGCATTAGCTGCTGACGTGGAGACACATACCACCATTGAAGTGTAGTGATCAGCAATTTTGCAAATGCACAAGGAGAGTCCATCTTGTCTTGCATTACACAGACACAGGAAAATCACCAGCTTAGACTGTGGAAAGGTATTAACTAATTATTTCCGTCCTTTGGTGACTGCAGGAGGGATTATCTCTCTCTCCCAGGAGGCTTAAGGGATACTACAGTAAGCATGACTGGCCTCCTCCAAGAAAGAAAACCTGTACTGTGATTTGTTATTCAGATTGAAATACTTAAAGATTTAGATTCAGCCACCCTTCATTTTTGCTGTAGTCATTTCCCTAGCTGATAGCGCGATGAAACTGAACACTTATTGGACAGTGCATGACATGCTTGTGTGCGTTCGGTCCCTGCAGTGCGTCTGCATGTTATGAGCTATGCTACTCCCTACCATGCTCCCTCTGTGCAACAGGAGGTAGACAGACAGGAAGCAGCTGATGTGCGCTGTAGCCTGCTGGGAACCTTGTGGCGGTCCTTTGGCCTCAATGAATACCAATGCCTAGGTTACTGAAAACACTTCTCTGAGAGACTAGAGAATAAAAATTGCCCAATGCATTGAAAGAAAAAACTGTTTTGTATGACTATAGCAACACAAGGCAGTGACACATCTCATCACTGGACTTAAGATAACATGCCATTGGCCATGTGTAAAGATACAGTAGTGCCACGAGACATGATTACTTCACTTGGATGATGATGTCATGCAGACTGATGGTAGCGCCTGAGCAATCCCACATCTCCCTCAACTTGACAACACTGGGCTGCAATTGGACTCAGCAGATGATAGAATGCAGAACCAGAAGCAATTTACTGTGTTTTATCTCCCCTAGTGACGCATATTAAAACTCCCTCTAGTGGACAGTCGATAATGGATGTTAATCACAATGCAAATGGTCCTTCCTCACAATCGTGTTCTCCTCTCAGGCACTCTCTTAAATATTAGCTTTGAGCTCTTCGAAAAAAAATCATTTGGATAAACAATGCTGAGCTGATCAGTGTGTTTCATCAGAGCAGTCTGGCTCATTAGCTTACTGAGTGGTTCAGAACCATTAGTTGAGACTTGTGCCTGAGTCAATAAGGTGCTCACTCACACTCACACGGTACCTTCTTCAGTTGATCAGAATTGCTTGTGATCTTGTATTGATTGACTGTCAGTGAGTTGAACCATCTAAGTAGTTTATGACGAGCAGTTCAATATTAAACTATAAGAGTGGTGCTGAATTTTGTCAGACAAAGTGTGGCAGATCTGGAAATGCAAAAGTTAATATGAAATTGGGATTTTTTTTAGGGCTTCAACTAACCAATACCAATGCTTTTTTGACTGTGTTTGTTGTTTTCATTAGTGAGACTTTTTCCTTGCTATATAACATTACAGTAGGACTAGTAGCGACGAGAGATTATTTCATTATCAATGAATTATTTTTTGGGTACTTTGCTTTATTGGATGTGACAGTCGAGGGATCAAAATGTAGCAAAGGGCCCTGGGTCGGAATCAAACCCCGACTGCTGCCTAGGGCTCAGCCTTAGTACATAGGGCGCACGCTCTACCGGTGAGCTATTAGTACACCTTGATTAATCGATTAATTTGGTGATTCTTTTCTAAATTATTTGTCTATAAAATGTCAAAATAGTGAAAAATGCTAATCATAATTTCTCAAAATCATGGAGTCACTGTAAATACTGGTGGTCTGAGCAAAGAACCCACGCTGCCTACAATCACGCCAGCTCTTCTGTCATATTCTACAACAATAATGCAAGTGCAGGTATCAACTAGTCCTAAAGTAGTGAAGATTTTATGCCTGTATTATGCATGTTTGCTCTTTAGTATCGTACGTAGATGATCAATCTTTTGCCTGTAGTGTAAAGCAGGAAGACAAAAGAGCTCTCTGTGAAACAAGATATGACTGTGATTTTCCACTGTTTTTCCTCCTTCCAGTGGTCACATGGCTTTCTTGCCGAGAAATTTTAATCTGGTCCTGTGTTTGCTCTTTCTGCCTCTCTTCTTCTCCCATCTCTCTCACACACTCCTGCCCCTTTCCTCCCATACCCATCTCCCCCATGTCTCTGTTTTTGTGCCAGGCTGCTGGCATAACACAGATGGTCCTGGCTCAGGCAAGGATGTTAATGTGAGAGAAAGACGCCTGTGAGTTTTTTATTGTCGAGAGGAAACACTTCTTGTGTTTCTATTTACCTCATTCTATCATTGCTCACTGGAATTTATTTTTTAAACTCTGGAAACTTCTCGTTCCTACCAATAATTTTGTCTCTGTGTATTGATTTTTATCTGTTGAATACTGAACGCACACTCGCAGACACAGTTTACTTCGGACTTTGTGCAGACTTCTCTGTGGTATTTGGCAGGGAGCTTGTTGTTTTGTAGATTAAATCTGGGTCTCAGCTTGTGAATGCAGAACTGGTGATTACCATTTACACAGCAAATTACACCATGCAGGGCTCAACAATAAGGATTGCCCGCTTGCCCGGAGCTAGTAAATCTGGCAACTCACTTGCCTGATTGGGCAAGTGGCAAGAAAGAATTAAACACTTGCTGCTGATTAGAGATTAAAGCTGATTAAAAATGTATTGCACTGTTTGCTGCAAGTTTGAGAGCAAGGTGGATAAGATTCACCATGACGATTAACTTCTTAACTGTTATTTGATACCAATTTGCATAGGGGCAAGTAAAAATTGACTTTGGGCAAGTAGATTTCTGACCCACTTTCCCGACTGGACAAGTGGAAAAAAAACATTGAACCCTGCCATGAGTCACTAGACCAATGGTTCCAAACATCATGTTGGTAATTCTTTTCTTTTTAGATTAACATGTATAGCACTAACAACATGCTCAGAAAGCAAAAGTAAAACAAAATTGGAGATGCTCTAGTGGGTCATTGGTTACAGCCCATTTGGCATTAAGAGGCCTAGGGAAGCAAGGGCGGCCAGACCCATTGGCTCTACAGCATACAATGCCTTGTCAGTGGCTTCATCTTCAGGCATGCCTGAGCACCCGTGTCACTCAGCCAACTGAAGACCCTGAGGGTAGGAGAACAAGCCTGTTAGAGTCACAGCAATGTGGCCTGTGACATAGCTCAAACAAGCTTGTTGGAAAAAGGCTAGTTAACAGAATCTAGATCTAATACATAGGACACAGTCGGTGGCAAAAACATTTTTGAACTCTCAGAAAAATTTACAATTTTAAAAAGCTTACTTTTCAGTGTCATGTTGTCAGTTGTTTTTGAGAGACGAACTTGTTAATTTCTGTTTTCATTTTCGGCCATAACTGTAGCGTTTATATAGTTTGTAGTATATATAGTAAGATATAGTTAAACAGTGATCTGACCTATGTGAAATTTTCTGCTGTGCTTATTTTATGTACTGTGTTGCTTTGCTAGCGTCTCTGATAAAATAAATATTCTTCTATAGTATTGAAATTGTAATTTTTTTTCATAATTTTTTGACATTTTAGAGACAAAATGATTAATTGTGAAAATAATCAGCAGATTAAATAATTATGAAAATAATCAGTAGTGGCAGCTCTATAGTTTTGTCTGGCATTGATCATACCAGGATTCAGTGAGCAACCTCCAGAGACACACCATTAGCACACATGCGCTTCTGGAGTCTAACCTTGAACTGAAGACTTAACTAAATGGCCTTTGACCGCCCTCAGGCCCCCCCAACAATAAAAAGTGTCACAGCAGCTCATTAGGACGAGTAATCCCTTTTGGAATTTAAGATTGTTATTTGTATGAACAAATCTGGAGCACCTCTGTATCCTGTTAAGGTCTCCTGCTTAGGCTCTGTGGTAAGAATACAAGGGTTACTTTTAATACACACTCTTTACCTCTGCATCACTAAGCTATTTACGTAATAATGAGTGTAATACAAATGGCCACACAGTAGCATCTGTGTCTGAAGTCTAGCTGTAATTTTGACAGCTTATTTCACATACAAAGCCTCTTATGTTCAAGGACTTCTGGATAGATGAACAGTTTTTCTGAGATTTTTTTTTCTGTTCATTTAGCTCGAGTAATATCACTTAAAAAATTTTGTTTTGTGTGGTTGGGATATACAGTATGTACATTTTGTACGTGTTAATGTGTGTTTGCAGGTTTTACCTTGGCTTATAATTAGGCAAAGGTGGTACCAAACTTCAGCATCTTTTAGTCATATGCCTTTATTTGCTTGCACTGTTAAGCTAGCTCATCTTTCCGCTGTGCTGTCTTTTTAGACTTTTATGCTGAATCAAGGCTGTCTCTCTGGCTGTGTGCCCCCACATTACAGCAGCTGATAAAATGGTCATGTTGGGGCGGGTTGGCCAGGCTGCCCAGTTTGGCTGAGGACATCGATACCCAAAGCATCACTATTCTCTTGTCTTGTCTCAGCTTCAACCCTCATCATTAGTGATTAGTGATTAGTTAAAAGAGGCACATGTGCTGCCCACCCTCCACACCCTCACTTTGAGCACATTTGTGAATATTTGTCTCAAGTTCAATGCAGCTGGAATGCAGTATCATAGCACCACAGCTATTCGTAGCTACTGTATGGTTTTTACAATGGATCTGAGTATCTGTGTGTTACCATTAAGCATGGATGTTTGGTGTCTGTGCAGGAGTGCGTGCTGAGGATACCATCACCAGCTGTTGTGCCTCAGGTTCTGCTGGACACACTGGTTAAGGCTGCCGTCTGTCCTCTATGAAGCCTTGTAAATTAGAAACGAAAAAGCTCATGAAACATGGCCTATTTTGATATTTGCTACTTGACTATAGAATCCCAATAAAGGATAAACATGATTATTATAAATCAGTGTTAGCTCTAGCCAGCTGACCATCTGATTAAGCAATTAATAGGGGAGTAGTATTAATTGGGATACTTTTCTCTGGTTTATGTCACTGTAATTTGAATGTTTTGGTTTTGGATTATTGGATGGACAAAACATCTTGAGCTATGGGAAATTATGATGGCCATTTTTCCCTATTTTAGTGTACTTTATGTAGACTAAATGATTAATTTATTAATCAAAAAATAATGGATGGATTAATAAATATTTCCATTAGTTGCATCCCTAACTGGCCTATTACAGATGTATCCATTATCTACCAGTGTATATAAAAAAAATTGCAGTACACAAATATTTTTGTTACATTTAATGTATATTTTACCACTTTTTCTTAATTTGACTTACAAGCCTTTTTTGTTTTTTTTGTTTTTTTTTTATAGAAAAATAATTTCCAGTAAAGTTTACAGTTCATAAATTAGCTGTTACATTTTCAGTTACAGTTAGCTTTAATTATTAAGTTCAACTATAAAATATCTTATACCTCATTATTTATCTTTGTCATAATGCCTCAATAGATTTAATGGAACATTGTTAAAAATACATTTTTGTTATGTGTGTGTAAGTAAAAAAAAAAATATTGCCAGACAGACACTTATCTGATTTTTAAAACACAATAAATCAGCACTGACCTCAAAAATCCGATCAGTCGTCATGGCTATTGCATAAGCCGCATTAGTCTTTTAAGGTGGCAAGTGTGTGATCGAAAATTTTTGTTTCTTTGTCTCTGTGTCAAAGAATTGTTTGTTTGTTTGTTAGCCTACGCATTTAGTCTGTGACAGGAAAGAGGTTTACAGGAGGTTTGTATTCCCTAATCCACATTTGTTAGCTCTCTGTCACAATCCGCCAGACACACTCTTTCAATTCTAACACCTATGCAACAAACATAAGGGCCTTTCACTTTTCCACCTACAGCTTGTTTTAGTCTTAAGTGCGTATGTGACAAAACTTTAAATTCCTGTTCATTAAGGCTGGAGGAGGTGGGATAATGTCAAACATTTCCTCCTCATTGCTTCTCCTTTTCTCTCCCCCTCATTTTTTCTTTGCTCACACCCGAGCAAAAGAGCATTCATTTGGTCATAGGTTGATTTTTACGAGTATTTCCTTATGTATCACAGTGGCTTATCATCTTTGACAGAGTAGAAGTTGTCGATCAGGTTCCTCCTTGACAATGCTGAGTGACACGTGTGCACATTTGTGCTGTCCTTTCAGCTGTCTCATCAGCTCTAACTGGTTTAAAAATTCTACTGTGCCACCCTGAGTGCCAGTGTCCCAGACAGTTAGAACAGCCTCGTTGTAGAGTGTCTGCATGTAAGGGTAAAATAAAGATAAAAGAGTGGCCGACCCAGCTGTTGGTCAAATTCTTTTGCAGTCAATGACTGATGAGACATAATTCAGTTGCAGGCACTCTGCTGGACCATAGCTTGCCTTGCACCAGATTTTGTTATGGTGGCAAAAGCACAGCAATACTCGTTCAACCTGGCAACCAGGGTTTAGGTCCCATGATTCCAAACATTGTGATTGTTAAAATGTTTAAATAAGCTGTGGATAAAACATCAAACAGCCTCAGGGCTGGCATTCTGTCTCATTATGACCTCCGTTTTAAAAAATTGTCCTTCATGGATCACTAATTCATCACATTATGATTGTGACAGAACTTAAGCTTTTCATTGCATTGTTAAAAGGCTATACTAAGACTTGGTTGCTCTGTGGTTTCAGGGTGGCCAGTTGTGTGTGTGTGTGTGTGTGTGTGTGTGTGTGTGTGTGTGTGTGTGTGTGTGTACAAATCTGTACAGTGTAAGAGTCCAGTTGTAGTTTGTTTTATAAGTACATCCTGATGTGAAATATTTTCTTAATCTCCTTAGCCACATGTTGTGACACATATTGAGTATGCTGCTTTAGATGCCTAGGTTTTATAGTAGAGGTTATTGACAAGTTTGAATAATAATCCCTGTCACACTATTGTTGAGCCCAAATGATGCTAATCTGCTCTTTCTTATCCAAGGATCAAGATGAGGCCAGGTTAATGGGGGGAGGAAGAAATTAGGAACACAAAGCTGTGGAAAGACCAAGTTGACTCAAGTATTTTTTTTCTTTTAAGCATAATTTTGCTGCCATAATGCTGAAACCTGTTGCTCTCCTAACACGTTTACTCTCACTGGTTCACTCATTTTAGAGATTTTAATAATGGGTAAGAACCTGTGAACTATTGGTGTCGTCAGGGGTAGGGTTGTAAGAAAACATGACACACTTGCATATTGCAGTATTACGTTTTGTGATCATTTTACGTTTTTATTCATTAATTTGTTTACCCAAAAAATCCTGCGACTACTTTTATTTTCTTTTTTTAATCTGCGGTCAGTAATTCTCTGCTCAGATTGCACAAAAAGTAGTGCTGTGATGTTGGGTGTTATACAAATGCAGATCCCACTGTTCTGGTTGTATAAAAAAAGTAGGCTAAACATTTTTTTAATTCAGATTTTATGCATATGATTAGAAAAATTAGATCAAACAAATTGCAATATATATCTCAATATTACATTACATTACATTACATTTCATTTAGCTGACGCTTTTATCCAAAGCGACTTCCAATAAGTGCATTCAGCCATGAGGGTCCAAACCCAGAACAGCAAGAATCATGTAAGTACATTAGCTTCAAATAAGCCAAACTACAAAGTGCTA
>JBBPCS010000480.1:10591454-10616699 GCA_037974645.1 Hollardia meadi | reverse complement strand
TTGACTAAAAAAATAGGATACGGATGACTAAATATGATAAAAACTAACAAGGACTTCATACACAGGACTAAGACTAAAATTTAAAAAGAACCGACAAAATTAACACTACTTCACTGACAAAAAACTGTTTGTGCCTTTGACAGATCTTTACTCTGGTTAAAGGGAATTTACCTTTTCACTTGTACGATCTTCATTTCATGGTCTATAGTGTTTTACTGAAATTATATTTTGAAACTCACCATGATTGTCACGTAATGTGTTTTCCTCTCATTCCTACAGCTATCTAAAGCGTTTCAAAGTAATGAAGCCCAAGGTGCTGAGAAGCTGGTGCAGACAGATCTTGAAAGGCCTTCACTTTCTCCACACCAGGACCCCTCCCATCATCCATAGGGACCTCAAATGTGATAACATCTTTATCACTGGACCTACAGGCTCTGTCAAAATAGGGGACTTAGGACTGGCAACACTCAAGGCGGCTTCCTTTGCTAAGAGTGTCATAGGTAGAAGACTTTGAAATGTAACTTGGCAGATAAATGGTTCTCACAGTAAAGAATTAAATGACATATTAATTTCTTCTCTCTTCAGGCACCCCAGAGTTCATGGCTCCAGAGATGTATGAGGAACACTATGATGAGGCCGTGGATGTCTACGCCTTTGGCATGTGCATGCTAGAGATGGCCACTTCAGAGTACCCCTACTCGGAGTGTCAAAATGCTGCTCAGATATACCGCAAAGTCACTAGTGTGAGTTCAGATTTCCAGTTGCTTTCAGACATGAGATGTTTAGGAAAAGTATTTGACATACTGTTCACATAGATTAGTTCAGTAGCCCGAAATGATAACAGATTAAGAGAAGCAAATTGTAACAGTTGGAACAATATGCTGATATTTAATTGTGCTACTATTGTTCAGACAAAACAGGTCACAAATATTCTCATTCTTATAGGCATAGAGTCAACCATAATTCTGTTTCTAAAATCAGTCATTAAAAAAGATACCCTGCGTGTTGCATGCATTTTTTAGTAATTCTAATCATGCTTAGGGAACCTTGAAGATGGGGCGTAGTAAAGTCAAGAACGTTTTAGCTACATCACCATATAATAAGTTCAGGGGGGTTTTAATTGCAGAAATGCAGCTTTTTTTAGATTGCAAGATCTGCACTGTTGTTTGCAGCTAGATGGATGCTCAGCCTTTAATTTCTTGGGTGAAGAATCTAATGAGCCATATGGAGTCACAGAGGGAGTCCAAATCTCCTTTGTTTTTTAGATAAAGCCTAAAGGCTGCCTTCCACTCCATTTCAATGGCTGTGTATCTGCTTGCAAAGTGTACTGAAAACTTTTTAGATTAGGTTTTGTCTAAAAGTCATGATAGACCTGATTTGATGAAGGGTATTGATTTTTCCACTCTTGAGATTTGGCACGTTTGGAATCCACCATACCACTGTTTAGAATCCAAAGCCTCAATGCCCATATTAATAACAGGACAACATCAGTGCAGCTGTCTATAGATACTGTTCCCTGTATTGTTACCATATTCATATTAGAGTGCCTTACAGGGACCGCTGCAGGATATTAATAGGAGATTGATCAAAGATGAACCCTGATAGCTTTATACTACTCCCTGAGCACATACAGCATGCAGCTAGATAATTGGTAGCAATGTTAATCCAGAGGATGCATCATCTTTATATCTGAGATGCAGAAATTGTCTCTGTTTAAGAATTAATGATCTCACAATTCATGTCAACACCACAGCTAAGGCTTCATCATTGAGGCAATAATGGATAAAATGTGCCTGCAAGAAATGGATTAAGGGGCAGGTCCATTATTTTTATGTTTTTGAGGTTTTTATATCATTCTGTAGCTTTACAGTAGTTTTACTCGTGTATTCAAATGCGAAAATTCCAAATATGCAAATATGCATGTTTTTGCGTCAAAATGCTACGAAGCCCTGCTGAAAACTTTCTCCCATGTGACCTGAAGTATGTTTCTGATAATGAAGCTGCTACATATAAATCCCCTAGCTCGCATGTGCCTTCATATCTTCATGAGCTGTAGGCTGTGTCTGTCTGAACATGGCCGGGGGTGTGGATGAACTACACACAGACACAGAGTTGTGTCACACAGTGGACAGGAAAAAGCTTTTGCGTCGGCTGAATTCACACATAATCTGACAATGTGGCATCTTCCCACAGGATTGTTTTTGTGCTTTAGAACATAACTGCCGTGAAACAATCAGAAAATAACATTTTATTTCTCTGATTCACTGCTTTGTTTGTGCTAGCGCCGCTCCCTCTCTGCATTCACTCTGTAGCTCGCTTCTGCCACTGCTTCTGTCCTTCTCTCTCTGTCTCCCTCGTTGAGCTGGAGAGTAACTTTGAATCGTGTTTTTCCAAACAGCAACCAACAAATCCTGAAATGAAGGTTTAATAATAATAAGATCATCTTCCACCTTCAAGCTCAAATCTTCCAAGCCAAGGGTTAATGGGGGGCATCAGTGCTGATCAGCTTACATCACTGCTTTCTGCTTTTCAGAAAACCCAGAACGCACCTGGAGTCGGCCTTCAAGGTCAGAGTGCTTAACTAAGAAAATGTAGTATTACCAAAATATCCATCATTTTCAAAGTAATATTTCAACCAAAGTCTATCAAACATGCAGTGTTTAAAAAAGTATAAAAATGTCTGAATCGTGTTAAATCAAATGCTCAGGATGTTCAGAACAGCCTAAATACTATAGGAATCAATGCAAACTGTGTTGTAATTGTATCTTAGGAACAAAACAACATCAGAAAATAGGGCAGTGATCCGCAAGGTTTCTATGAATGTGTTTGTGCTTTTTTTAATCCACTGCAACTGACAAAGATTCAAGCTGACCACAGCTGCCATGCTCTGTCAAGGTCGACAAGCCTACAGGGTGTAAGTGAGTGATACTCAAAAGATAAGATTTGTGGTGGAGTATCATAAAACATCCTTGCACTCTTTCCTTTGTTTTTCCTTCATGATTTTTTTTCATCAACACAGTATCCCGTAATAGCACATTGTCAGCTGTTTTGTTTATATTTCCCTTTCCTCAGGGAGTGAAGCCGGCCAGCTACAACAAGGTCATGGATCCTGAAATCAAGGAGATTATTGGGGAGTGTATCTGCCAAAAGAAAGAGGAGCGGTGAGTGACTGTCCCCATCATCGTCCAGTATCAAGCCAACAGGGCCCACAAGGTGCCCTCTCATCTTTCATGCCTTGTCTCACCTCCCCTGCTTTATTGCTGTGGCACTGACAGTTGGGCTCTCAGCAGCAATGCAGTCTCCCACCGTATCTGCAGGGTGTCTTTGATTTCTGTTACATAATTAGTTTTTGGGCAGAGGGAAAATATTCCTTAATTAGCTTCCAGTGGTGTTTTTTTTTTTTATTGAAGCGTGACTGGCTTCATTGAGTGAGTTTGTCTTGGCTGCACAGGTAATCCATGTACAGTATGATGTAATTACCGTGTTAGATGAGGCCAAGGTGTCCTTTCACAATAAACTCAGCAGAATTCTTACAGCACAGTTAACCATATTGATGCTAAAACTGTCAGCAAACTCTGTACTTTACAGATAAGTGACATTTGTGTGTGTAGTACAACTAGCAGAGACTACATCAAGCCAGAGTTTTGAGCTTTGGTGTTCCTTTTCTCAGGTACAGCATCAAGGACCTGTTGAATCATGCTTTCTTTGCTGAGGACACAGGTGTAAGGGTGGAGCTAGCTGAGGAGGATGATGGGAAAAAGGCCTCAATAGCCCTGAAACTGTGGGTGGAAGACCACAAGAAGTTAAAGGGGAAATACAAGGAGAGTGGAGCCATTGAGTTCGCATTTGACCTTGAAAAGGAGGTCCCTGAGGTTGTAGCACAAGAGATGGTGAGTGAAAAATTGAAGTCACTTATTCATACAAATATTTAAGAATATATTTGGAGATAAATGTGGATTTGTAATCCTTTGAAGTTATGTACTTGTTTTACATTGTGCTGCCCACCTTAAATATATTTGATTTCATCTAGACATGTTCGACCCTTTCAAAATCCTTTGCATAATTCCAATGTCCGTAATAAATGTCCGTTGAAACCCATGCTAGTGATGCAGTTTGTCATGCTTTGCATGTGTTTGTGGCTTGGTGTGTTGTGACTGCTGGCTGTACTCGTATCTCATCATCAGGG
Source organism: Hollardia meadi (assembly GCA_037974645.1). NCBI lineage: Eukaryota > Metazoa > Chordata > Actinopteri > Tetraodontiformes > Triacanthodidae > Hollardia > Hollardia meadi. The sequence continues at coordinate 10,612,513 of JBBPCS010000480.1, read as the reverse complement.
AATGCACTCAAATGCAGATTGCTGGTGATAACTTGCTCTGCTCTTCCAGGAATACAGTGATTGTGGCTTTATTTTTTTCCTTTTGTTTACATGGTTTTCTTTAGTCTTTCTGGGCCTGGTTTTTGTTATAGAGCCCATGAGTACTTTATCTGATGCTGTTAAATGAAGATTTCTTTCGGTGAAAAATCCCTGATAATACTGACTTCAAGCTTTTATATCTGTTGTCTAACATTCTGTAGCACCATTTATTTGGGAATGGGATTAAGAGAGGCTGAGTTAACACAACATGACTTCAGGTGGAGCGTGTTTGTTCTTTAACAGCCTTAAGCAGGTTTTGGTGAAAAAAAAAAGAAACTGGTATACAATATCAGCAATACTAGTGAGACCAAATCTCCAGTGAGGCATGTACGAGGAGGTTGTCCTTTTGGCAGGACTATTCAAAATGGCCACATGCTATGAAACAGATTACATTAGGCCTGTATATTGCATCAAGTCAAGAAGCATCTGCAGTGTGTTATCAGATATTGCAGAAAGACGTCTACAGTATGTTTTTATCCATCATGAGTAAGAAATGGAAACAGTTTTTGCAGTGGGGTGTTTCAGCTGAGAAGTCTGCATGTTAAGGTGCATTCTTTCTCAGATCATTAGAGGAGTATTTTGTTTAAACTCAGCCACATGATACAATGACAGTGAGTAAAAACCTGCTGTCATCAACCTCTCTTTTTCTGTCTCTCATTTTAACCAATGTCTTCCTTGTCAGTGTAGCTCTCTCCCTCTCCCACACACATCTTTCCAGTTTTCTTGTCTGTTCTCTCTCCCTCCATTTGTTTGTGCCATTTTGGCCTTGACCAGCCTGTGGAGCTGGGTAAAAATAATTTAAGACCTCACTGTAACAATCACCTTGGAGATGAGAGCAGACATGTGGACGAACAGCACAATGAGATTGTATGGTCAGCATGCTCCCATGTCAAATCACTCGACATCCAATCTAATGAGTAATTGCTCTTCTGACAGGCAACATGAGAGAGGTTATTTGTCTCCATTGATGGGTCTGGATCTTCCCTTTTTTCATTCATTCTGGTTTTTGTGCTAATGATGCCAAATTAATTTACAATGCGTTTGAAATGGCATTTTATATCAGACATGCATACAGACTTTATGCTACACACCTTATTCAAATAGCATTAGTCATATACACAGCATAATTACATTTTTCGCATGAAGTATTATCTTGTATCACCACATTGGCCATAATCATGTGTCATCGGAAGTATAGAAGGAGCTAAAGCTCTGTAGCCATGTACATTATGTGCTTTACACATTGTGTCTTCATCTTTGTTGTTCGTCGATGTAACAGCCCAGATGTTTCTGTTGTGAACAATGAACCAAGCTGCTGACAAAGGGAATGGTTCCCCACTGCTCTGATCCCCTTAAAATAGATTTTCTTTCCTTCCTTTTCTTACTCTTTCTCTCTCCCTCTCACGCTCCCCTTTTTAGTGCACCCTCTCTTCTCTCACATGGTCTATGCTAAAAATATCCTGGAAGTCATGCTCTTCCCTTTTCTTTGTCAGGTGGAGTCTGGCTTCTTCCACGAGAGTGATGCGAAGACTGTGGGAAAGTCAATCAGGGACCGTGTGGCACTGATCAAATGGAGAAGGGAGAGAACGGTGTCTGCTGCAGCTGCAGTGGATCAAGGTGAAGGGGGGCACAGGGTCCAGTTGATGCCATCTCATGGCATCCCTGCTGGGCCTACACATATAGGACAGCCTTTGCTGGAACCAGAAGAGCCAGAGGCAGACCAGCACAACAGGTTCTGTAACCTACCAGCCAGTGCCACCTCAGTGACATGTAAGACATTCAGTTCTCCTCCACTCAGCAACACATGAGCCTAATCTGTATCTTTTTTATGAGTGCATGGTTTATGTGTCTCTGCAGCAGACAGCACACTTGACAGTGGCATGGGCTCTACTGTGTACTCAGACTCCCACAGCAGTCAGCAGAGTGTCCTCTATCAGTCCCTGCTGGAGCCTATTACTATAGCAACACAGCAGGTCTGTATCAGGAGCATACACACCCAGGTGGACCATGTACATTTAGATGTATTTAAATGCACACACTCTTTGAAAGCAGCTATTGCTGATGTGGCCTTGGAAGAGAACACAGGCTCTGTATATTCATCTGCACTCGTCAGCACGCATACTCATATTTCGTCATGTATTGATCAGTCTTCATTAACACTGTCATCCACATTACATGCATCCAAGTATTTCTCATACATTCATGTATCATTGCAACCAAGTTTGTTTGTCCTCATATTGTTCTTTTTTTTTATTATGATCTTGTAATTTTGAGTAACGTGTTTTGGTTTTGGGTTGCTCCTCTATCAGTGCCAAAGCAGTAGCCCTTTTCTGACAGATCGCCCTCACTCCTGTGAAAAGGGTGAAGTATGGGGGGCAACGCTGAGCCCAGAGCCCAGGACTTGTTTGGGAGGTGCAGCCCGGAGAGGAAGTGCCCCTGTTATTGACACTCGGAGGGCAAACCACATTGCTCAACTCCATGCCCTCATTCAGTCTCCGAGATCAGTCAGTCCCACCCCGACAGTACCAGAGGACCAGTCAGAACTCAGCCACTCTGAGCTTCACTCAGGGGTTAAGGATGGCTTCCCCTCCCAGAGTGCTTTGCCACTGCAGCAAGTCTCTCCTGTCTCTGCACCTTCTGAGTACCGCCGCCTCAGTGACACCAACATAAGGCCACCATCAGAGGCCACCAGCGAGAACTTAACTCTGCCTGTGCCAAGTGGACGTAGACACTCTGACCTTAGTAGTCTTCTGAGTCTAAACTCTAAACATAACCACCATTTTGTAATGCATAGAAACCACACCTGCCAGGCCTGCCTCTCATTACTTCTAAGGTCACGAGAAGGGAGCCACCGCCGCCCTTCTGTTGTCATGCCAACACACCTCTGTCCATGTGACTTCAGACACCACCCATCCTCTGGTGGAACAATGACCACTCCTAGTTATGGCCGGCTGAGAGGTTCAAGTGATTGTTCCGATTTCTCACTTCTGCAGCAGTCCCTGTTCAATATAATCAGCCGAAAAGCAGCCCCTTGTCACACCACACCCACCCATGCCTCCGTGTTGCAATCCTCAACTGTCCAAAGGCCTGTATGTAGTGATGGAGATGGCAGCCTGAAGAGTCATTTCCTGAGTGGCAGTTCGGTTGGGGAACAAGAATCCTTCCGGAACTGCGAGGATAGATTGTGTGCCGGAGAGCAGCATGTTACTGGGGCTGTGGGAGTGGTAGGTCACAATTGCAGACAAGTCGCTTTAGTTTTCCCATGAGGGGGCAACTCCTGCTTAACTGATTTCTCCCAGCCTGTAGGAGATGCAGCATTTTTCTGCATGGAGCTGGTCAGATCTGTCTATCTGCATCTTGCTGCCTGCATAGGCCTGACCATCCTCTTAAAAATCATAAGCTTGCTCCTGTAGGAGGGCAATGGCACAATCTCTAACAGATCAATTTTCCCTGCTGATTAAGTGCTAGATCTGACCTCAATTTTAACATTTTCCCTTTCTGCTTTACTGGCCCAATGCTACAGCTGTCTTGCTCCTTAGCTTACCTTGGATAGATGGTCTCTGACTGAAGGAGAAGGGGTGGCTGTCTGATCTCCCTCCTCTCAGTCTCTCCTGCCATTTCTTCCTTGTGTCCTTATTTTAGCGCACACCTGTCACCGCCTGCTCATTGTTGAAACAGATGTTTCATTAACATATTTTTAATCTCTCATCCTTTCATTATACATATATCCGGTATGACTTAATACTGGCACAGTTATTATCTTTTGTGGGATTTTATCCCTGAATAGTAAAATTCAACCCCCAAGAGAGTCTAATTTGAATTTCTTTCCTTTGTGTCCTCAGGCCAGCTCAGCAGGTCACCAGAATCAACAATCTATCCAGGGCCTGCCTTCTTCCAGCACACCAGTGCATGCACCTCTACAGTACATCCAGCCTGGACACAGTTACCCGGCTGTTCCATATGCTGGCCAACACTGTGCTGCAACACCAGCACCAGCTAGTCTATGTTCAGTCAACATCCAGCATACAGTCAATGCTGCTAGCTACACACCTCCAACTGTGCAACAGATCCAAGCTGCAGGAAGTATTTCAGCATCAGCTGCGTCACAAAATGTTGCACAGAGCTACCAAGCACCAGGCCACCAACAGCAACAGGCAACAGCAGTAAGCTCTTTGACTTTTCCTTTGAAAGTCCAAAAAACCTGTCAGAACTGTGCAGCTCCAAATCAACAACAGGTTCACTCTGCATCAGGATATCCTGCTCCAGTTCAGCAACAGACTGCAGCAGCAGCACCCACCCTGCCAGCACAAAGCTACCCTCTTGCATCTGTAACCCCATCTATGGCAGCCACTGCCCAGTGTCATCCTGGACAAGCACCCAGGGCACTGCAACAGGTCCAAGGCACAGTCAATCTGTCGAGTCATCAGCCTGGTCAGAGCTCCTCCACACCAGCACTTTATAGCCAACAGATACCTATTCCACAAGAGAACCAACAGCTTGTATTGCAAAATGCTCAGTCCAATATACAACTCACACAACATGCTGGGCAGGCTTACATTCAGCCTCAACGCCAGCAACAAGTCCACACCCCAGCTCCACAGCAGCACAGTCAGAAAACCATGCAGGCAGCAGTTCAACAACAGAGCCATGATGTGTCCCAGTCTACAGTCCAGCAGGTTCAGACACCAGCTTCACAAACTCTTCCTACGGCAGCCTCCATTGTGCAGGTTGCAGCCACACACCAGAGTTACCCTGCTGCAGGTCTACCTGATGCTGCCTCTCAGAGCTATGCACATTCTGCCTTCAGTGTGTTGCAACAACAGACTGTTGCAGCTCAGAGCCAGTACCTGCCTGCACAGTCTACCAGTCCACAGACCTATGGGGGAGCTAACCAGGTAGTGACTCCTCAGATCCTGTCAGCCTCTTCCCAGCATAGCCAGAGCACTGTTTATAATCATTATAAAATACATTGTAGCAAGGTGGCATACATAGTGACCTAGTTTTTCCTCACCCTGTTTTCATTCTTCATCAATTTCAACCCTATCTCTGCTTTCCTGAATCAAGTAGAATGCCTTTGTCTCAACAAACTTTGTCACTGTAGAACTTAATGTGGGAGGGACAGAAAACAGTGCATTTAAACATGACAGTAATGGTAGTTTTGGAAGTACTGCAATTATGGGGACTGGTTTTGATTTTGGGTAGTTGAATTGGAAGCAGCTGTGTTGGTGGACAGTAGGAGGACAGTAGGGGAATGAAAAACAGCCCAATAAACAGGAGTTTCTTCACACAACAGCCAATGAAAGCAATAATGGTGGTTTTAGCTGCTACATCCGCCAGCCCTCCCAGGCATGCTCCGTGTCTGAGGTACACAGTGCTCCAGTGTGTGCAGCAGATTCAGACTGATTTCAGGCTTAGGGACAGGATGGAAAATGTGAGCTATTGTCATCTGGGTCAATAGCAGGAAATGCAGATTTCCAAACTGAGAGGTGAAAATAAAATCCCTCCCCATTATTGAACTTCCTCCCTGTATTTCTCCCTCTTCTACTTGTTCTTCTGTAGCATGCTCCTGCTGATCAAAGCATTTTGCAACTTGGACAAGATGGACAGGGCCATGGACACAATCTCAGCCAATCAGCTTCCAGTCTGCCAGCCCAGGCACTTCCTCCTCAACAATCAATTGCTCAGGCTACTGTTCACCAACAACTCCAACCTCTGCAGATTTCAAACTCTCTACTACAAACACACCCATCCCAGGTATTGTTGTCTGTCCTTACTGCTCTTACTGATAATACCCGTTGATTTTTCTTGTCTGGAAATTATTTCTCCGATTATGTGGAGCAATATAGACTTGAAGCAAGTTATCTTGATGCATCTTCCTCCTATGCTTGAACTTGTTCTCTAGATTATATGATTTTCCTCTCTTTCTTCCTTCCTTTTTTCCTTTTCCCTTCAGTTTTCTTCACAGTATCCCACAGTCCAGGTGATGACAGCTGTGACTGACTGTGAATCCTCCTACCCTCACTCCTGCACTTCCCCTCACCCTGCGACCTCCTCTTCTCATAATCACATCTTCCTTTCTCCCGGACAGACTCTCTCTGTGACACCCACTGTCTCCCCCCTTTCTCCTCTGCACATTGAAAATGTGTTAGTGTCACCCATCCCAGTGTCCCTCATACCTTCCCCATCACCCGGGCTGGACAAGGTGGCACCAACATCCCCACAGCACCAGCCCACCGGTGTTAGGTCTGAAGCTTCTCATTCGCAGCCTGCATTCATATCAGCACTAAGCACCCACCCCTTACACACACACACTGCCCCTTCCCAGAACACACACCCTCCTACAAATGGCAGCACTCAGCCTCTGATAAAGGTAATTATGATGGCTGCAATGGCGTGCAGATGTTTACCAAGAGGGTGTGAAAAGAAACCTTTGATTGTGACAATCTCTGTCGGACTGTTTTTGCATCTTTGTTTACATCACAAACAAAGTGTTGTTTTTTTTAGAGTCACTTTGGCTGAAGGATAATTACTATTTGGATGTCAAAATCAGATTAATTAAATAATGCAGATGAAAAAGTATTGGCTGATAGATGTTGTTATACATAATGTACTAACTGATGAAAATCCTTCAGAAGAATATTGGAGGAAATCTTTAGCCAAATTTCAAAATATGTCTGTGTCTCTGAATGACGACAAATGATTCAGAGGCCTCCAAGATATAATGATAATAATGTTAATAATAATACGTGTGTTATTTTGCTTGTCTTTTATAGCAGCAGGCAAAGGTCAGCCATCCTGAGCTTGTCCCCTCTGCTCAGCTCACTCAACCTTCAGTGTTCTCCTCACCTCTGCAGAATGGGTCAGACCTGGGCACAGGCATCACTGCTGACCAGCTGGACAAAAAGAACCCATGCCAGGTGCCCCTGCGGGCTCAGTCCCAGAGTCAGGTTCAGAGCCAGATTCCTGTGCTGCAGCCCCCTAACACTCAGAGAGCATCATCTGGGTCTGCCAGTTCCTGCTTGACTCAGCAGAAACAGCTCGGCAGTCTCACAGGAGCTGCAGGTCAGGCTCCAACAGAGACGAACACTGAGGTATGAATAATTTCCACACTTTAAAGTCCTCAACACTTATTTCTTCCTCTGACCACCTGGCATCGCCAAGATACTGGTGTATTCACATGTAGTATCACTGTACTTCCTCTCAAGTCACTGTCAGGAATTTAATCTAAAATTAAAAACTTTATGCATGTTACTCGTGTTTATTCAATTTTTCTGGTTGTTTCTGCATTCTGTCTGTAGGATCAAGCCACAGAGAAACAAACTGGAGGACAGAGCTATGACAGGTACTAGCTTATTTTCCCTCAGCCATCTTTGTAGGGGACAATTCAGTGACTGAGCCAATATGCATTTCTGAAAATTATAGAGTAATCTCAGCCAGCTCTAAAGTGCTGTCAAATGGACATCATTGTGCCTGATAAGCAGTGACATGAATGTTGACATAATGTATTTGGTTTTAAATAGTTTTCCATGCTTACTTCACACTTAAAGAATTAGAAGTGCTCTTTCATCTCAAACCAAAAGTTGGTTAAAAAAAGGCTTAAAACACTACCTGAAGCAATGACTGTCAGTTGTGTTGTGTCGTTTTGAACTCTCTGAGGTAGAGACAGTGTTTATCCTCAGAGAGGACATTCCACCATTCATCAGAAATAATAGAACAACTCGGTAACTAACTAGCTGCTAAAGTAAAAAGGGTCACTGACTTTCACTGACAGTGTATTAACAAAAGGACAGCTCTCAAGCAAGACACAAACATGTCTGTAAAGCCACTGTGCACTCTGAGCATTCTAATGGCATCTGTCGATCTTTTGTATCAATGTGATGAGCAGCAACTTTAAAAAATTTTTTTCACTTTTTCCTTCATAATTGATAGCAGATGGCTAATCCCCCACAAATCTATATCTCATTTAAGCTTATGTGGAGTTCAGCATCACCCATGGCTGATATATCAGACTTTAGCCAAATCCTTTTGGCAAGATAAATACAAAACCTTCTCACTGAGCTCCATATCAAGTTAAAGACAATTAGCCTCTTTCCATTTCCAGTACAACATTTCTGTCTAATAATGTCTATAAGGATTTGGGGAAAAAGAAATTCTTATGGCTTAATTTTCACCTAGATAATGACTTGTAACTAACAACCACCATCATTTTGGGCACAACAGTTAACAGAAGATAACAAGCAACAAATACGCTCATATATGTTAAGTACTGAGTACAACTGAAGGTACGTTTTAATCTTGAAACCACAATGACCCCGCTACAGTAAATGGAGCTGTGTGTTCGGTATTCGGGTATTCATTAATACTACTGAACTTGCACTAATATTTGCCTTTCCTCACCCAAACCAGCGTCAACTCTGATGCCACATCAGGGAAGGAGATGAGTGATGGTTACGAGGGGTCACATGGAAGTAAAGGCGAGGGGAAAGTCCGCAAACACCACCGCAGGTCCACACGCACTCGTTCTCGGCAGGAGAAGATCAGCAGGCCAAAGCTCAACATGCTCAATGTGGGTAACCAAAATGTATTCGAAGAGGAAACGCATATAATTAATTTAATTTAATTAATAACATATAATGTAATACTAAACAATGTATTTATTGTGTTCATCCTCATTGTAGGTGTGTAACACTGGCGATAAGATGGTAGAGTGTCAGTTGGAAACCCATAATCATAAAATGGTCACTTTCAAGTTTGACCTGGATGGAGATGCACCAGAGGAGATTGCTACATACATGGTATGTAGGAGTCACTGCCACGTCTATCGATGGAAAGGTTTTGGAGCATGCAATAAGCTGTGCCTTGCATGAGATGCTTTCTTATGGCTCAGAAACTCCCTGTGTTGCTGTTCTCTCAGCTGCAATGCAGCAAAAAATCTTTGTCTCTCATTCTCCTTCTCTCTCTCCAATCCCAACTAATTAATATTGTGCTCATATTTTTAGATAGATTCATGTTTATGGCATAACTGCTCCACCAAGGCAAATACCAACTTTTGACCAGAACAATATATTTAATCTTATGACGTAAAATGCTCAGAAATTTAAATACTTAATAAACTTGACAAATAATGCAAAAGTAGTCATTCCAAAAGTGGGACATTTTCTCTGGCATTAATTTGATTTGCTTTATATTGGCAGCAAACTACATTAAGAGAATATATCTAGAATTTAAATATTTTTGTTAATTTTTTTTTACAATGTTCCTCTCCAAAACACTCATACATGTGTTGTTCCTGGCACAGTTTTAAATTTAGGCATTACTTGTTAAGCCTTTTTTCTCCATCGTGTCCCTCAGGTGGAGAATGATTTCATTCTGCCTTTAGAAAAAGAGGTGTTCATCGAGCAGCTCAAGGACATTGTGGACAAGGCAGAGGACATGTTGAGTGAGGACACTGAGGGTGAGAGGAACTCAGACCAGGGAGGCAGTCCCAAACAGAAGGAAGGACCTGGCGCACTGGGAACAGAGGTGAGAAAGAAACTGTTGACGATTAATAGTTGCTATGGCGCAACCCGTCTACGAGTGCCTCTGCCTTGAATACATCAGCCTGCTGGCACTCTCGAGATGACTTAGCATGCAACACTGCCAACAAGAGCTGCCAAAAATACCATTCTTGCTGATGTGACATTTTGGCCTAACATAATTTATTTCTGTGGTTCAGATCTTTGGCTGGTTGGAGAAACCTTTTTAAATCTCTAGTAAATTGATGCACACGCATCAAATCTTTAAAGTAATCCTTTCTTTTCTTTAGGGATTGAAAGCTTCCACACCCAACACCCCACAGCTGGTGTACCAGCAAAATGGTATGACTTTGAGCCTTCTGGAACTTATACATTCACTCGAACAAAATCCACTCAGACCTTTCAGCTCTAATTAAAGTCAGCGGCTTCATTGTACATTTACATTCTTAAGAGGTCTGTTATGGTGTAACATTGGAATAAGGATGATTTAATCCATTATGACTGGATTCAACATTTGTGTGTATTAATTAATTACTTGAAAATCTAGTTGTATTCTTCATTCTTCTGCATTTAAAGTGGTCAGTTAGTACCTTTTAGCATTTCTACTAAATTGAATTTTATAGTAGATATGGATTTATGAGTTTTTCTTCCTCTCTGTCCTTGGCAGTCCTCCACACTGGCAAGCGCTGGTTTATTATTTGCCCTGTGGCTGAGACGCCTATGTTAGACAACGAGAAGACTACATCTCACACCACTACAGCCCAGGGTATGTTGCACACTCAGATATACAGAGTAACATTAATGCTTGCCAGTAGTATATTGTCAATATAATAAACAGAATATTTGTTGAATGACCCTTACTTGCTGCTTTTGATAGTGAAGACACTGTGCATGCATTTGAGTTTGGGTCAGTTATATAAGAGTGCTTCTGCAGTGGTTCTAGGAAGAAGTGAAGGGCAGGATTTATACTCCAGCTGAAAGAGCCTGATGGGGCAAGACAAGCAGTGATGTAACACTCTAGCACCCATAGGACTCAGCTCCTGTTCTTCATGGCCTTGGCTTAAATAAGACCAGACTCCAAATCTGTATCCCCTCCTCATTAACCTTTTTATTTCTCCAGAATCTGAAAATTCTGCCTCATCATCAGTCAGGCCCAACTGCAACACCACTGCAGTGAATACCACAATTGCATCTTTATCCTCCCAAAGCCCGTCATCCTCCTCCTCTGTGCCCCCTGCAGCTCAGACCTCTGTACAACCTCAAGACCAAAAAATTGAAAAAGCCCAGATCCAGCAGCCTCAGCCCTGTGTAACTAAGCATGCCCTTGCTGCTGCTGGTGCCAGCCATCACAACTCCCTTCCTGTGGAAAAGCCTTGCATCTCTGCTGTCTCTATAGTAACAGACATGCCATGCTGTGCTATTGTGCCACCTGTCTCTCTGGATGTGAATGCTATTGATAAAGGAGCAGCTGGTGGTTCGGCCTTCCTTCAAACTAACCAGCCTAATCAAAAGTCCAGTCCTACTAGAGAACTTCCCCCTCAGCTGGCGTCCAATCAGTCTGTGGTCCTGCAGCAACCCTATGCCACACCCATGCAGCCTGGGACAGTCACCTCCCAGCCCCAGAGTCCAGCACATCAGACCTCCCAGAGCTCTCAGTCATCAAGCCACCAGCAGCCAGTGAGTGGGGGGCCAGGAGAGTCAGACAGTGAGGGACCACGCAGGGTGGAGTTTGTTGACCGCACCATCAAGACTTTGGATGAGAAGCTGAGAAACCTGTTGTACCAGGAGCATGCTCCCTCCCAGCCCTCCAGCAGTGCGTCTGACCCCCAGGCCTCCAGTACAGAGGGAGTCAGCTCACCTCCAGTCTCAGACGGCCAGAGCACTGAGGGAGCGCTTAAAAAGAAGAAAGGGGAGCCAATGGTAAAATTCACTGCGTGTGAAAGAGAAATCTGAACATTCAAATATTGTTTAGGAAATGAATTCCCTGCACTGTTATTGATATGACTATTGGCTGTAAAGAGCAAGACCAATACTGTGTTTAGAAAGAGGGGAAGGATAACAAAATTATTGCTGCGAGCACAATAATTAATCATGACCTCTTCCTCTGGCAGCTTTATTTGCGTCTGTTTCTGCAGCTAACAAAAACAAATTAGGGTCTGACTCATACAAAAGTCGGGATAATGGCTAGCCTTACCACACTCATGTAGCGGTTTACCTCTTGCCACTATTCAAAATGATTGCAACCTCCCACATACACACACACATTCTTCTCTATTTTTCTTTTAGCCTCAGATTCCTGAGCGCACAGATAGTGTGGGAACAATAAGTGACACTGCAGTGGCAGGTAGGTAACATTATTTATGTAATATCCATATTATGTAATTACTGCATGATAGTTTGAGAATGATTTGCTTTGAACCTTCTTCTTGATTCTTTAGCCACTAATGGGGTTTCGAACAGACGTGATGTTACCACCAACTCCAGTTTATATAGCTCCAAAAGCCGTTTTCAAGTAAGAATCCACTTTCAAAACAATTGCTGAGCAAATCTGGTCAATATAAATGTCATTTGGCCCTATTAAATTATATTACAGAACATGACTTATGCCATCGTTTGTTTTTCCTGGGTCCACGTTGTTGCTTAAACATTGCATTTGTTGAGGATGTTTACAGAGCCTTATTTTGTTATGAACATGGGCTTCTCTTCCTTCCAGATCATCCCCACTCCACCTGATATCATTTGTCGTTTAGAGAAAAGCAAGACAAGTTGCAGCGCCTGCAGCTCTCCAGCACCCTCTAGTGGTTCTGGAGGGTCTCACAGTCAGACCCAGGGCAAAGGGAGCAAAGAGAAGGGCTGTGTGGCTGTGGGCAGGTCCTCTGTGATGGCTTCAGCTGATAATGAGAATGCAGGAACATCCAAATCCCACAGTAGTAACCGTTACTCTGCACCACCAAACTTTTACCAGGCCACCCCCACTTCCAGCCCTGATCTCACCCCACACCATATCCCCCGGGCCCAGACCATTGACACTCCAACTCATCACCACGACCAGCACTCCTCTCACCTCTACTCTGATTCAGCAGATGAGGACAGCAGCAGCGTAGCCCTTCCCCCGGCCCACCCTGCTCCCCCAGCGCATGCCATGTCAGAGCACAGCGGAAGCGACCTCATGAAGAGGGCAGTGGCCTTCCTGCGGCGCTCTGGTCGGAGCAAAAGTGAGCAGAGCTCTGATTCACCAAGCCGACAGCCTGTGGCAATGAACGGTCACGCTCCCTCGCCTTCTGCCGGACATGCTCATTCATCCTATATCAGCAGTGACAATGACTCGGAGTTCGAGGATGCAGATATGAGAAAAGAACTACAGAAACTGAGAGAAAAGTAAAGTAACACACACATGCACTCACCCACAGCTGTACTAATGTGTTGCACAGTCTGTTAGTAGGGTTTCCATAAAATATTATTCACTTTTGAATCTAAACTGTGCATGTCACTTTTTAATACTTGGTTTTTACTGCCTGTATTTAAAAAAACAGACATGTTTCATATTTCCTGCAGTACTGAGGTGTTACTTTTCAGTTCTCAAGGTCTGACTGCTGTAAATCTGGTGTTTTTCTTTTTATTTATTGCCACACATTAATCCAGTTTTCAGTCATGACACCTTTGTGTAAGGAGGCCTATCTTCTCTCAATATAATTGTTTATAAAGTAGACTCTGTATCACATTACCAAGTTATTAAAAATAAGTGTGCTTTATCGAAAAACACTTATCTGATGAGGTTATAGTTGTAACATGAACTTTGAACCATTCACTTTTCACAAGCTCCAGCACATCATCTGTGACTTTTTTAACATTTTTAGCATTTTTTAACAATGTGTTAATGCACCCAAATACAGTGTGTCACTCATTATTTTGACAGCTTTAAAATTATTATCTGATAATCTGATCGGAATAACGGTGAACTAAATGCACAAATAACAGATGTTTAAGTTTTCTTAGAATACTATAGTACTTTCTTTTGCTGTGCACAGAGCTCATCAAAAAAGATGCAGCTAAGTTGAGGAGTTTGTTTCAGGAAGACATGGAAAGCTTTATGAATGACCCAGTAGTCCAACACGTGCTTCAGGAGAGGATGTCCCTTGATGCAGGTATCATGACTGCAAGCCTAGATGACAGAGGCTTAAGTGAATTACATGGAGACTAAATTACTGAGGGAATGCTTAAAAAGAGATGAAGGGGGTTCCCTGGTAGCTCACCTGGTAGAGCACGTACCATGTATTAAGGCTGAGTTATTACTGCCGTGGCTGGAGTTCGATTCCAGCTTTGCTGCATGCCATCACCTCTCTCTCTTCCCTGCCTTTCCTGTCTCCAGAAAAAAAGAGATGATGAAATTGTCTTGCATCCAATATTTTAAATTAATTTCTGTCGGTTCTTTCCCTGTGCTTTCTCACTAGACACATGAAGGAGATCTCTGAGTTGCAGGCGTTCCAGAGGAATGAGATTGAGCATCTGTACAAGGAGCTGGGCAAAACATTGCCCACCAATGTCGGCCTGCTTCATGCCGCACCCCCAAGTGGCCGCAGGCGCAGGGCCAGCAAACACAAGCTGAAGGCTGGAAAACTGCTCAATCCAATGGTGCAGCAGCTCAGAAACAATCTCAACACCTCTACAGAGAGAAAAGGTGTGGGTTGGGATGGTGTGGTGATAAGTGGTTTATGTGATGATTTGTATATATAAGGGAGCGTTTTCAGTCTGAAGCACACAAGTTGAAAACATGAAAATGGCTCCAGGTTCAGAAAACCGTAGGAGTGTGTGATTCAGTGATTCACTCTGACTCACACATTCTTTTTTTTTTTTTACCCCCCAAGGTGAAAGTGCTGCCAGTTCGTCCAGTTCTCCAGCTAAAAGTTCAGTTCTGTCAGATGGCTCTGCCCACTCCAGTGGCAGCTCCAGCTCCAGCAATCAGCCCAGCACCACCCAAGAGCAGGTCCACACCCAGCAACCCTGTTCCTTGAAGGGTTCTTTCTCCTCAGACAACATCTATACGGGGCGACACAGTGATGGAATGGCCAACCAAGCTAACCCTGGCCAAGGTACAACTTATACGTTCATGTACATGCTGATGTGTGTGGGTGTGGGTGTGGATGGGACATGCTGTCTGAAAAAACAGCCACTAGGGTTAAGGTAAATGCAAAGCAGAGGTAATGTTGTCCAGACTGTCCATGGACAACATTTTCCAAGTAGAAGGATTTAGGTTTCACCCTGAATAATTACAGACACAAACATGACCACCTCAATTTAACTGAGCAACTGTTTAGTACTGTATATATCTAGTGACACTTTGATGCTATACATCAATATGTGCATTGTGTCTTGGTATATATCATCCATGTAATATGGATGCACCAAAGTTAAATATCTGAGCCAATGGCAATAACCGTTATTTGTTTAAAAGCTACGGTTGCTACTTTTTGCAATCATTTAAGGATTAATCCAAGGATTTGACGATAAGTAATAGTTAATGAATATGGCGTATTGTTTTTCAGTAACATATTTAACCAAATTATTAACCAAGCTATGTATTTGTCCACTGCAAGTTAGACAATTGCATAAAAAATAGATAAATGTTAGGGCCAAAAGATTGGTCACTGTACTTTTGCCTATTGTAAAACCATGAGCTGTGTCTCCATTATAACAATAACACCTGCTGACACCTGAGAGACAATAAAACATGGCTCTTTTTGTAGTTTGCTGGCAATATTTTGGAGTTAACAGTGACCACAGCATCCCTCCTTGCAAAAAAAAAAAAATCATTGTGCCTCTTAAATTCTTCCACAAGGCACTAGTCTTGTCCCATGTTTTTTTTTGTTTGAAATGTTTTAATTTAGTTCAACTTGAGATGGTCAAGAACTCAATGTCTGTCAATTTCTGTCTAAAATCTTTTTTTTCATTACATCTAAGTGAGAATCTGTCTTTGTGACATCAGCACCAGAAACTTAACCTATACTGTGGTTTCAATTTATTTTGTTTTTAATTTACTCACACAATTTATTCACTCATCATTACTGTTATTACAGTCAAAATGTTAATACATTTTATTCTTAAATGTGCTGTAACTGTATGCAGTGTAAACTTTTTTGTCTGGCTTCATTAAATAAATGAGTGATAAATAATAAATCAATTAATTAATAGACAAAAAACAAATAAAATTGGGGTCAAAACTCAAGCTTACATACAACCACAATACCCTTATCCAATAGTTGTTGTTTTTTCATAATAAGGCTTTCTTATCAGTTGTGTAATTATTGGCCAAAACGTCCCATTAATCACCAGATAATATAGTGGGTTCCTGCATACTATGCACTCCTACTTAGAATCCTTTGCTGGTGCTTTTGATGGTAGGGGTTTCTCATCCCAGTCTCTGTGCACTTTTACAAAGTGTCTCTCTTGTTTCTTCTCTTCTTCCCTCTTATATTCATTTTTACAGGCTGGACGGTTTACCACCAAACGTCAGAGAGAGTCACCTATAAATCTAGTAGCAAACCACGCACTAGATTCCTCAGTGGACCTGTGTCTCTGTCCATCTGTTTGTATTTTTTCTTTTCTATTTCCCCTCACTTATTTCCATCTTCTCTTTATTTAACCTGCCTCTCTCTTCTATCAACCATTGTTTTATTTATAAGTGATATAGTGGATCTTCTATTTCACCCTCCTCACAGGCCTCACCTAACATACATCACCCATTTTCTATTCCTACCACTCGCCCCCTCCCTCAGTGACCTCAAAGGTCGTTTTCTGTATGATTTTTTTTTTTCTGACCACCATAGGATATCCATCACATGCACACACTGATGTTTGTATTCAAAAGTCAATTGAATCTAACTAACAAAGCCACACCCCACTAGAATCAAAGGCTTGTGCAGCTAGGATGTGTTTCCTTTTTATCTTCAAGCAATCAGTGAAGCATGTCACATTTCTGTGTAGACTGTAGACTGAGCGTATGACATTGCTGGAAGTCCCTTCACTTATTACTACTGTTAGACATTGTGATTGGTGCAGATTGTTTGTGGACACTTGTTTTGTGGCATTTTAAGGTAAATAACGGCACTGTTGGTTTCCAGTCTTGTTTGTCACTTCATGGAAAGAGCTGAGCAAATTTGGCTTGGTACTTGATGTTCTGTATGAGATTCATTTAAAACCCTG
Organism: Hollardia meadi; assembly: GCA_037974645.1. Classification (NCBI taxonomy): domain Eukaryota; kingdom Metazoa; phylum Chordata; class Actinopteri; order Tetraodontiformes; family Triacanthodidae; genus Hollardia; species Hollardia meadi. Next base: position 10,595,720 of record JBBPCS010000480.1, on the reverse strand, counting down.
GGACCACTGAATTTGGAAAGGTTGTTAGAACTTTTGCCTTTGCTGAGCATCTGTTGTAGAACAGTCATGAGTATATAAACTGGACTCCTGCAACTGGACTCCTGATGGGACGAGTAAATCCATGACATGTGACTCTTTTCAAAGACCCTCCTCATATAAATCAGGCTTTTAACTTGACGGCCTTTTTTCAGTTACAATAAAAACATTCTCTCAGCATGATAAATTCTTCCTGCTCCTCTTATGCATTTCATCTGTAAACAGTAATCTCCATTATGTGAATCTGTTTAATGCCAGTATCTGTATAATTTTAAATTGTTTGACTTTGTCGCCCTCCAGTGGTAGTATGAAGGAAGACACTTGCGCACAGCAATCAATGCATGTTTAATAGAGTTGCAAATTTAGAGGTTATGCCTTATCAAAGCTGTGACTTTCCCAATTGATTGTTGAAAATATTATTGTTGACTACAGGTTGAGATTAATTCCTACACTTCACGATATCAAGTGCATCCCTTAGGTAGTTGTGCAACAACATCATGTGCTTGTGTAAATGCGTCCTTGTGTAATTCTTTAGTCGTGTCCATCTTACCGTCACCATGTTCTGATTAATACTTCCTCTTAAAGATTTTGCCATTAGTCCTTCAGGTGGGAAACACTGTCCGGTGGTCAGAAAGAATGAAGTTCATGAAAAAGAGTAACAATTGGCTCTATAAATTTAGAATGACAAAAAGAAGAGAGTCTGGTCACCATTTGGTTTCATGGCTTGAAGACTTAAAAGGAAACACCACCAGGATTTGCATGCCTCTTATAGATCCATGTGTGTGGCCTCCAATATCCAGGCTGCAAGTAACTTTCCACTGTCTTTCCACTGGCAATCATCCACAATCCACAGAACCACAGTTACATTCATAACCTTTCCTTTATAATGCCCTCTTCCACTCATAAAAATGCTTTGTGCAGTGCTTCTGGCTTTAAACAATAGACCCCACAAGCACACAGGGGCTAGTTCTCTCCAAACATGGGCCTGAGGTCAGATCTAAAACAAGATGAGTGTGTGTGTGTGTGTGTGTGTGTGTGTGTGCGTGCATGCGTGTGCGCGCGCGCTTGTGTGTGTGTACATGTGAGAGAGGATAGCAAAACCTTTATGCCCCATTTATTTGTTGTGTCCCCATCCACTGTTAAGTTTGATTGTGTAACATTTCCCAAGTGGAGGCACTTTGCCCAAGTGAGCAATCCTCTGTATACTAACACAGAGAACCGCCACCCCCCTTCCTCCCTCCCTCCCCCAGCCCTTCCCTGACAGGCAGGGCCCTTTGCTGTAGTAGAGAGCTCTCTCTGTCCCTCATGTTTGGACGGAGAAGACGTGCATGATGCAGGCGCCAAGCAGGGCACTGATGGAGACTTGCTCCGCCACATGAAGGGCTGTATCATCAATATTACTACTTTTTTTCCTCCTTCCACCTCCCCTGAGTTACCTGCATGTTTCTGACAAGTGCTGACTCTAAGCTCTAGCTAGTATCTGTGTGCTCTTTCGGTTTGAAGTTTTTTTTTAATTTCACAGTTTTGTTTCACAGGCATTCTCACATCGACAAATGGATCTCTTTTTAATCCAGGCTCCAGTCTTTCTTTCTTAGAAAACACTTGTCTTCTTATGGTCTCTTCTTTCCAACTAATGGACCATTGAATCATACTAAATTTTACAAACAAATAAATCTGAATTATTTTAAAAGACAATTAAGCTAATGGTCACTGCATTTTATTAGATATGTGCCCAACACAGTGCTGTTTAAAAACGGTGCGACATAAAATATGATAGTCTTCCTTCTGAAAAGGTTGCTAAAAAATGCAGGAACTAATTAACATGAAAACATGAAACATCACAAACCAACACGACATGTACTCACCCTAACCCTTTCTTAAAGATCCAATCCACACAAAACTGATTTTCTTATATCTTTATGTCCCCTAAAATGTCTTACCTGGATTATACTGACTTGTATCAGTCCAAAATTTGCCACTAGAGAAGTGTTTTCACTCTCTTCAACTCAAGGTGGACATGTCTGTGCACTTTCCAAAAATTCCAACGCACACTGGGCAAGCTGTTTTTGTACATCACAAATAGAAAAAAACAATTGCTGTCTAATTTGCAAGTACTACTACTACTACCAATGAGCCAGTTCCCAGGCAAACTTGGTTGGCTATCAAGATGTGAACACACTGTAACGGATACTAATGCTGACAGTTAAAAGCTAGCAAACGGCATAAACAAAAGATACTAACTACATTCACTAATTTTGGTACACAACAGACTCTGAATCTCTCTGATGTTTTCTCTAGCACCAACCATTTGATGCATGCTGCTCTTTCACCAGTCAACCTAGCACAAGCAGCTGTGGTGGGCAGGGTGCACGCCCTGTGATTTATAGATCCAGAATTTCTCAATAAAGGGGGTGAGGGGAGACTAAATGTGCTTCCAGCCCCTTTTCAGAGTTTTTTTTTTTTTTTTTTAACTTTTTATTTGGGAAAACCATGATAAACATAAAACTAGTCATAGCAGAGTATTTGTATTTTACTTACTTTAAAATGTGTCTGGAGGGGATCTTTAAGCTTGTCCGGTACACTTTCTAATAGTCAACTTTCCTCCAGTCCTCCACTGATTTCAACCCCCTTGTCCTTCTTCTCTTTCTCTCTCCCCAATTGTTTTGATAGCTGAATGTGCTTTTGAGGCAGCTTGTCCACATACTTGTGGTGTGCATTGTGTCCTGGCCTAACTGTTTCTGTCTTGTGCTGTTTTACCTTTTTATAGGGTCCACTCTGAAACGACTATGTCTAGGCAAAGAGCGCAGTAGTAGTAACTATCTCATTTACTTTCTTACTCTCTGTCTTCCTTACTATGTCCTCACTATTTTAGTCCTCTTTATGTTTGTATGTGCACTTTATTTTCTTTTTATTTGTTTTAATCACTATGAAAAACTTGGCAGTTATTGTTGAAAATGTGGGTACTCTACGGATTGATGCATTAATTTATGTTTGTTGTTTTGCATGGCAGTGTCAATGTTTTGATTGCTGAATTTTGTCATTGCATGCATATCAAACATTTCATTTGTCTTTAATTACTCATGAAAGTCAAATATGTTGTAATGTCCTTTGGCTGTTATGGTTGCAAAATATGTGTAAATAGGTTGTATACACATTTATTCTGGCCTCAACAAAAACACAATTCTTACAGTATTGTCCAATATGTCCAATTTTTTTTTTCAACTGGCCAGAATTTTAACACCTTTGTGGCTTTTCAGGGTCTTCTCTCAACACCGCCACAGCTCGGACGGCCGCCAGTCAGACACAGCCGTCTCTCACCACAGCCACACCCTCACCATCTCCTCAGCCAATCACGCGGCTCGCTCAGGTCCAGACCAACAACAGCAATAACAAGAGAGGCACGTTCACTGATGATCTTCACAAACTGGTAGACGACTGGACAAAGGAGACTGTTGCAGCAGCCAATCAATCACGCCCCTCCCTGAACCAGATCAAACAGCAGAGACGCCAGCAGGACCTGGAAGGCAGAGCACCATGCATGGGAGCAGCTACACATGAGGTATTCGAAATGGAGAGGTGCACTCAGGGATAGATGATTAAGGATCTGCTTTTTGGGTTGTACTTTGATCTATGATCTTTGATGTACTTATGAGACGGGCTATGCACTCCTTTGTACAACAACTCCCTTCTGTTTCAGATGAAAAGCCATGTTGGTCGAAGCAAGTTTCAGCTGCCTCTTTCCTGCCCCCTGACTGCCGCTTTAGGCCCTGGTATGCCCACAACTCCAGCTCCCACCTCCTCAGCAATGCTCCCTCCTGGGTACCTTTTGCCAGCAGGCTCCTATGGCGGGATGGTCCCTGGCCCTCTCTACCCCCAGCAGTGGCCTGGCATGCCTAGTCCTGTAGGGTCCATGGGTCCTGTAGGCCTGCTTGGTGCTGGAAGAATGATGCCCTTTGCCACAATGGCAAGCCCAGGGACCAAAGCCTACCCTCTGGTCATGCATGACGCAGAGACTGGCCCCTGTTCGAAAACCACTAGGACTACCTAATCTGCTAACTAACGCTTTTGTGGTTCACCAGAGCTACAAATGTACATAATCTGATTTTGTAAATAACATGATGCAAGTGTTGATATTGTTTATACCACATCCTTATCTCTCTGTGTGTGTGTGTGTGTGTGTGTGTGTGTGTGTGTGTGTGTGTGTGTGTGTGTGTGTGTGTGTGTGTGTGT
>JBBPCS010000480.1:10566049-10579211 GCA_037974645.1 Hollardia meadi | reverse complement strand
GTGTGTGTGTGTGTGTGTGTGTGTGTGTGTGTGTGTGTGTGTGTGTGTGTGTGTGTGTGTGTGTGTGTGTGTTGGGAAAATCTCACTGTGCATTTGTGTTTGCTTTTGATGCGTGTTTTACTGTGTGTGTGTGTGCTTGTGTGATTCCAGGCAGTGGCTGCCGCGCTCTAAGCTGGTGCCGCTCGGCGTGGACCAGGAGCTGGACAAGGAGAAGATGCTGGAGGGCAGGAAATCCAACATCCGCAAATCAGTGCAGGTGGCCTACCACCGTGCTATGCAGCACCGCAGCAAGGTGCAGGGAGACCCCAGCAGCGAGACCAGCGACAGTGACTGAACGCAGACACACACTTTATGTGTCGGTCCTCGCAGGTGCCGTGGATTATATTTTTCTCTATGGAGAACACAAGCCCTCCATCACAGAACACAAGCAATTGTTCCAGTAGCACATAGTGGGAAACAAACATCCACTGCATTGGCCCCAAGACACACACTCATGCATACTAAGCCGTATTTAATCTGACATGTAAAATATTGTATTTAAGAGAATTGAAAAAAAAAAATGGTATTAATAATTCTGACGGGAAAATATGCTATATTCAGAATCATCAATCAAAAATAATCCTCGTTCGTGGTCAATGTATGTTTAATAACAAATGAGATGATGGTTTACAGACTCACAGACATGGTATTGCACTATCATGCATACACGACTCTGCCTCTCCCTGTCATTCTTACATATATATTTACACATGTAATTTCACATTTAAACAGGGAAACGCATGTAGTGTACATTAAGATGCGCACACTGTGGTGAATATGGCTGCAAATTCTGTCGGCCCAACACATCTTCCTGACATGCATCGGCCACCTTTTTTCCAAACAAAAAACAAAAAAAACTGGCCTGGTGCTGCGGTCCAGTCATTTGTCAGTGGAACAATAGCACAAAGAACCGTGCGAGCCAACATTAATGTTATTTATTCTGCTTACTCCTTCTTAACAAGGTTCACACGTTTGTTTTTAATCATGGACTACTTCTTAAACACTCCAGCTACTCAAGACCCTTTTTTTTCTTCTTGTCTTCACTCAGCGTTCATCATGTCTCCTGTTTTTACGGTTTTGTTAACGTACGTCTGTGTGTCACACAGGCGGCTGGTCAATGAATAATGAGGACTCAACTGAAACACACGATCGCCTCACTGTCTGTCTTAGTCTCAGGCTGATGGCTTTAGAACTTTTATATATATATACAGATTGCATAAAGATAGAAGTTTAATAAAAAAAAGAACTGAGTTTTTTTAAAAACCCGTGGGTCACATTGTGGTCACTGTGTGTGGATTGCGTTTGTTTACCTTTAGTGTTCTTTTCCTTCATGGTTGCTGGAGGCCATTGTGTGGAAAATCCCTGCATGTTCAGCAGACTGTCTCCTACCCACCCATTGACCTCTTTCTAAGGGAAGTATGACTCATAAATGATTCTCAAGACTTATTTCACTGTATTTTTCTGATACTGATTCACATATGATGACACAACACCTCAGTTCAGGAGCAACATTTGTTGTCAATGAACATGAGCAGGTTTTTATGTTTTTTCAGAAGGATTGTCTATTCTTTAGAGCCTGTATTCTTCTAAACACTCAAGTTAACTTACTCTTAAACACCGTATTCCCAGCTTGTGATACCCTGGAGATATAGTATACATTCCTCAGCCCACAGGCTTTCTTCATCACTTAAATCAGGGTAAATATGTACCAAACTGACACCATCCTCTCTCAAGTGTCCGTAGATAACTTCTTTGTGAGGGCGTGACAGCTAATGTAGAGTTATTTACCACCAAGCCCTTCACAATGGTTCTGCAGGTGCCATCGTCTTGTGCAATATTTTATGGTTTATAAAGATGGATGACATTCTGTACACTGGTTCTACTCGTTCTACTACTTCTCAATATGCCTGTCTAGATTTTCACATGCTTTTTTCTTTGCAGAGGGTGCCTTTGTGCACTGTGTGAATGTGTTAAATTCCCTGTTATTGTGGCAGTAGTTTGGCTGCCCGTGAAATATACATGATAAAGATCACCCCCAGACAACTGAAACGGCCAACATCTGTCTTCAGATTTGCAACCAAGATGACACCCCCTCTGAGAAAAGACACCTTGTTTCCTGCCCTGAGAAACACTCCGAATGTGAGTGGAAACCACTGATAAGCATCAGTAGCACAGGAGGTGACCTTATGGTGTTGTGAAAACCTGTTTTAAACTCTGCTTTAGCTTTTCTGTTCCAATTGTAACACATCTACTGTACCCTATCTTTCTCACCAACACACAATCATAGACCCCCCCCTCCCCTCAGGTATTCAAGACAAAATGAAAGAACACTTAGGTATACAGTATAGACATTCTAGTGGCTTTCCTGCACAAGATCAAAAATATTTTATATGATTAAATAGTGTGCAAATTTGTTTTTGTAATTATATGTATCATTATCTGCAAGTAACTAGTAACTAAAGGCTTTCAGATAAACAAACTTGAGGTTCTTCAGATATGTAGGCAAGTATAAAGTTATGGAGACAAACTGAAAGTACCTTAAAAGTGTGCTCAGTTTCGCTGTCTTACTGTCTACAAAAAAGTAGTAGCAAACTCCCCTTGGATGTTCCATTCTTTCACAACATTAAATCAAAGTATATTTATTTGGCTTTTTTTAAACTTTTTTTTTTACACTGTTCAGTAGAAAAAGACTTTGTCAAAGTGAAAACAGTTCTCTATAAGGTGATTTAAAGTAATTGCAATTATAGATTGCAGGCCCCTGCTCAGAGTGAGCTGCAGGGGAGTGGTCTGCCTACATGGATTGAAAAACACGGACCTTTAGGTCAGTGGTGTGTGAGCAGGTATTATCCTACAAAAAATAGATTGGTAACCCATAAGGTACACAACATTTTGAGTGTTTACTAGGGAACAAATGAGAAACAAATGAACTTACCGTTAGTTAACCACAAAACAACAACCGAAAAAAACAAACAAACATGGCTCCATGCAGTTTGAAATTGTGAATGAGTGGTTGTGTAGTTGTGTTTGACTGGTCTGTAGCTGAGAGTATGTACCTGAAGTTGATGATGATGATGATGATGATGAAGAAGAAGAAGTGACCTGTGTTCATATTTAAATATGGCCTAATTTCCTTTTACCGTAAAGTATCTGTTCACCACAAAAACACGCATGGCTGATACATTTGTGCACGTCTACAATAGTCAGTCAGTGGAAGCCTCGTGAGTTGACACTATCTTTACTAACTGAGAGGCAGAGACTGCTCATCAGATCCAGATATGCGGCATAATTATCAACTCTTCTGTAATAGGCAGGTAGTCAATAACACAGAAAGGAAATTATTACTTTTACACGTGATTAATATCCTGTCCCATGTTTCCTATGTTTCCAGTTTTGCCGTTTTTGCATTTAATTGCAGTTGCTATATAATCTCCAAATACACTGTTTTTGCACCATCCCACAAACAAGCTTCTCAGGTCATTGTACTTTGTCTACCCCAGCTGTATTTTGGTTAAATCTTCTAAAGGTCTATTTTGTGATGGGGGTGTCTTTGGTTGGATACTAATAAAGCAATAAGTGAGCAGTGACACCCCCAGAAATCTTTCTTTGGGGTGGCCAAGCAGGGCCAAAACTCAACGCCTGTAACTGAATTCCAGGAATTCTATTATGCTGTTGCTGTTTAAACTACTTAAAGTCCCCCTCCGGTCAAAAATGTGTTTTTTCTTCTGTTTACTCCAGTTGAATGTTTGAGCTTCACTGTGTAGAATGATGTACAGGTATGTGCAGAGTCTGACACTATAAGGATGTTTTCACATTCATTGCTGAAAGTGTAAATATTCTCAGTGCTCATTGAAAATCTGATTTGAAGAGGCGGGACCCACGAGCATGATTTGTGACATCACAACTAGCCAATCCTGGTCCAATATTCTGCATACACAAGTGTGATGTGGAAACTTGAAGCCTCCAGTGCACATACACTGAGAATGGACTTCACAGTGAAGTAGGAGACATCTTGTGTCCAGCAGTTCAACTTGTGACATGAAAAATAATTGCATATTCATAGATTCTGGAATTTTTTTTAATGAGGGAGAAGCAATAGATGCCATTTTAAGGACTTTAATGTGGGAATTATACTTTTTTTCTGCAAAAACCATGTCAGACACACAGAGTATTTATATGCAATACATATGTGGAGGGGATCTTTAAAAAACAATGTTAATATGAGAGTTAAGGAATCGCATACTGATATACTTTGGTTTCTTATTTTGCAGTAAATGTCACTAATTATCTGATGTGCAGACTAATATTGGTAAAGTTAACATTTATTGATTATTACAACAATCCTGTTTTAATGTGTCGTGTATCGGTATATACTGTACATGCTTAATTATTCTTATAACTATATAGGCCTATACAATAGCCATTTAATCTCACCGCATCCATTCATCTGAATCACTGGACAGATGTCTCTGGGTATACACTGTACTGGTATTAGTCTGTTCATACCTGTAAAGTCCAACATTAGGCCTCTCTATTCTATGAATCCTATAAGGAGTTACTCATTATGAATAACTGACAATTAGTTCCTCATTCGTTCCTCCTTCCCCCGGTAACAAGGCATATGTCTAGTCAAATATAAAAAATTAGGTGTACTTTTTTGTGAACTAATACCAAACTATCATATGACCCCACAAGTTCCTGTGGGAGTATTGTTTTCTGTCAGGGTGGGTGATGTGACGGTGATGTTGGTCGTGTCCACCCACCGCCTGGGAAAGAGATGAGAGGCGGAGCTAACATGGATTTTTTTTTTTTTTTTTTTTAAACAAACGGCCTCAGTCGAGACATTAATGCGAATGAAAACTTTAGAAAACGAGTAGCTGACAACCCCGCAAAAGAGCCCGGACTGCGCTCTAACGCATCGGTTTAGCTGCTGAACACAGAGGATATACAAGTTTTCGCTCGTACAAGCCAGAAACCAGCCTCATGGACCTGCGACAAAACTATGGCTTTACGGCAGCCCCGAATCCTGGCTTTTGATCATACAAAAATCTCCTAAATTCAACGTGTTTCTTGATGTACGAAAGGCGTCTTGACATCGCGGTGGCATTTATTGCCATCGTGGTGTCTCCACTGCTGCTGGAATGTAAACCTATTACAACGTGTGAGGCGAGTTCAACACAATGGTTCTACAGATTTATAGAATTGTTATTCATTGTGGGGAAATATTTAAAGAAGATTAGATTTATTACATCCAAAAGTGATGTATGATGGGTAAATGCTTCTTCTTTTTTTTTTTTTTTTTTTAAACTTATGCTGTCTTTCTCTTTTCCCTACTTTAGATGGGAAATCCAAATTGTAAGTTTTCTAATTGATATGGGTTTTCTGATCACATTATGGAAGCCACATGTGTCACTTGCTGTAGGCTACTAATGCTCCTCTCTGTCTGTCTGGTCAGATTATGTTGAGGGACACTGCCCTGCGAAATTGACCTCAGTCCGGTACCAGGATACTTGGGGGATGTACTCCGAATGTGTCACCGTCCATGTTTGGATGAAGGCTGATGGTGCGTAGTCAAGTCATAGCTGCGATGTCCGTTTTGTTATCCTACCTTTAATCGCTTCTAAATCTGTTGTCGTGTCTGTCACACTGCTCTCTTCCAGACTTCTGGAAATGCCCGAGGATTGAAATTCTCTCCCCAAACAAAGAGATTATTAGGCCTACCTTGGTGAAAAGGACAAACAAAAAAAAGGTTGTCGTCTGCTCCAAACGCTGTATATATGTAAAACATCATTGTGAGCACACAGTTCATAGTAGGTCCAGAAAGTGGAGAACAATGGTATCATCTGTCTTTCTCTATTCTTTGTTTCTTAGTGTGACAATGAAAGAAGACGACATGAAATCCGAGTCAAGTGCCACATGGGTGTCGAGCAACTTTCGCCACATAGCAAGACCAGTGTTGCCCTGGTAAGATAAAATGTTCCTGTTTTAGACTCCAACATAGTGAACATGACATGACAAAGACCGCTTCAAAGTTTTGCACTTCCATATACATGCAGTACAGCATTAGAAGCATTTAGTACCAACAAATATACAGATAAAAACCGACAAATTGAACGGTAACAAAAAAGAAATTAAACAAAAGAAAATGGAAGGAATCATAAAATAAATAAAGTGAGGAAAAGAGGGATGTACTCCGAGCATCCCTGTACAGCACAGCAACATTTAAGATCTTACATCATCAATTCAACACCACAGCACATCAGTTACGCTTTAATACATTGTGTGGTTTACTAATTGTGACCTACCAGACCCTTTAACACAGTAGCTGCCAATCTTTTACTAATATATTCTAAGAACAGGGGCCAAATCTCATAAAATACCTTAATCACACACTTAGACCAGTATGTCAAATGTTCCATAGGTATTAAATAAAAGTGCCGTCCAGCTATTGTTGGAGCCTTGTGGTCTATCCATTTCAGAAGTATATATTTTTTCGTGCACAAAAAGTAAGGATACGTAGAAGTTGTGTGCCCAAATAATAGAAACATTTGAAGGTAATTCTGTATTTTTTAATAAATTATTTTTTTTATTTTTTTTTTACAGTGGGAGCTGGTACATGGTTGTGTCAAGGCTACAGCAGAAAGTGTTGTTTCTGTGTTCTACAGCACGACATCAACGAGCTGCAATGTCAGTTACACAGTACAAGGTAGTGCATGTTTTACCTCTTTGGCTTCGTCTTTCCCTTCTGCTACAATTCAGATCTTCCTTTGCTTTATTCATATGCTGATTCTTTCTCTATCAGAGCACCCTGTGTAGCAGAAAGGCAAAGTGTGATTGTTTGTAATGTGCTACCCATGTGTATGTTTTGTACTGTTAAGCGGCGCTGATCAAATCTTGTTTGTTTGTTTTTTGTGTGTGTATATGTGTGACTTAGATCCCATACCTGCCTTTGATCTGTCTGTGAATCGGCTGTCTAAATCCATCACTGTCACGGTGGAGCCTGGTGACAAAGTCCACGCCAGATGGTGTTATAAAAACAATGCACAGTGCATCGGCGGGGAACGTTCCCCCCTAATTACTGTACGTATCTGTGGCACATTAATCTGCATGTATGCACTTTTGTGTGTATACACTAAAAAAAAGTTAGCAAGATTTTTTTTTTTTTTTAAATTATGTCATATATGGTATGGTCTGTTTTAGATGGATCCATCACAGTCTCGATCAGCTCTTCTTAACATCCCCTACCTGCTGCCCTGTGTCTGCGTGCAGGTACTTTCAGCTCCAAATCATTTTTTGGATGCCGGCATTATTACTATTGTGCTGAACCAGTCTGCTTTTCATGCCTCTACTCGTCTTCTCTGCGTCGCCAGGTATATTACACTTATAGAGATTCCCGTCGACAGAGAAAGTGCCCATTTGAAAATCAAAGTCTCGCAGGTGAGTGTGACAGATGAGTCATGTCCGAGTCAAATTGAAAATGAAAACATCAGAGTCCTTTTGTTTGTTTTTTTTACCATTATTTCGTAATTAACATCTAAGACACTTTGTCTCATGATTCAGAAATATAAAACCGGTTTGTTCCATATGTGGTGTCCCAAAAATAGGCTATGTTTTAAATCTTGTTACAGTTAATAACAATATCATTGACCGTCTATTTTTAACGGAAAACACATCTGTGGACTGTGATTTAAAGATTTTTTTTTTTTAATATGGCTAATCTAATGTAGGATTGATAGGACTGTGGGGACATTATCCCATTCCTGCCTTATGAAGTTATCGGCCACCTCTCTTAGTGTTGTGATCAAGGGCGTTCCACAATTGACGCATTACAGGAAACAGGAAATGAGAGGAAAGTGACCTTTATCGCTGTGACCTCAGCTCTGAATCATGAGCATTTTGAATGTGACCTGTTTACACATTTTTCCAGCTTTGGGGGGGAAAAGAATGAGTCTAGAAACCTTTCATGTGGCACATTCTAATGCATCAAAGCTGCACTGCTAATGACAGGGTTTACTGTTCGTCAACAGCTTATATACTACAAGAACTGTAGCTTCTTTTCCCATTGCCACATTTTTAATAAAGACAAAATGAAGAGAGCATAGCCAAGCAAAGTATTAGATGAGGCAAAGCTGGAATTATTTATAGGCACAGACTCCTGTTTTGTGACACATTTTGTTTGCAGCACAAATGTTTCAGCAAGACACTGCCATCAGTGGGGTTTTTTTTTTTAGAGAGAATTATATTCTGAGGAAAAAAAACATTAGTTTTGAAATTGCTAGATTTTAAAGGGTCAGTTCACTAAAATTACATAAAGACACAATTACCTAGTGGTATCTAGTCATGCAGATAGTTTTGGGTTTTGTCTATCCAAATTTAAAGATGTATGGGTGAAGTGAAATTTGTGTTGTTTACAGCACTGAAAATGGCATTTGAAAAAACTGAGTGGCTTGTCTTTTCAAAAACAATGTCCTGTGCTATTTAAGACAATCCACAGACATTGTTATGATTGGAACCATTTCCCTTTCACTGGAAGCACTACCAAGTAGATAACAGATGAAAAGACAAGTTGCGCTTGAGGTTTTCACAAATTTAAAGGGTGTGTTCCTTTATCCTTTATTAATACTCCTTTGCTTTCTTGCCAAAAGTTAGATGAGGTAAATGTAAAAGACTATATAAGACTACAGCCAACAGTCAGTTAGGTTGGCACAAAGACAGAAATCATGGTGAAACAGCTGACATGGTTTTACATGGGGTTATGTGCCAGACTGTAGTGTTGTTTCCACTGCAAGGTTGCCAGGCAACCAAAACTGTAGCGCAAAATTGTCATGTAAAGCTAGGTTAACTGTTAAACCTGTTTCCAGGTTTTATGCTAAGCTAAGCTAACTGTCACCTAGCCATAGCCTCATATTTTCACCTCCATTGTAGAGGGAGGGCAGATGAAGTTTCAGGGACAAATATCCCAAAACTTCAGCACATAAAACCAATACTATTTGCATGACTTTAACACCGTAAAAGATGTGAAATAGCGGTACTTGTACTTCCATGTATCAGTTTGATTGTGTCCACTATGATACAGTATCCTACCATTTATGTTGGTACCTAAATTAAATTCTAATGCGTTTCCCACCATCGTTCCCATCCCTGGATAGAGCACAGTCAGGCATGCTGTTACAGTGTTGTAAATATCTGTGTCCACATTGCCTCCACAGATGTCCGGGATGTTTGGCTCTCCTCTAAAGTCATACTGTATGAGACGAGTTTAATATGGAAATCAAAGTGTCCAGCCAGTGACATGAATATCTCTGCCTCCCTCTGCTGGAGGCACCACAAACACCTCTGCACACCCGCACCCAACTCCACACTGGAGGAGAAGGGAGGTGGACAACACTTGGTATGTTCGGGCAGGACTGCTGGTCGTATCAGTGATAGATTCACGATTTGAAATGGATAAAGGTTTCTTAAACACACACTGTGTTTCCTCAATAGAAATATAATACATCCGCAGTGGACAAACACCCTCAGGTGTGTGTGCAGGTGAGAATGAGTCAAATGTGCTTTCATTGAAATATATCCAGTTGCCTCCCGTTTTAGTTGCAGATTCACACAATTGTGTTTCATTTTTACAGTTTTCTCTTCAAGGCAGCCATAATATCTCTTGCCCCTTCCAGGCTGGTGAGTCAAGCAGGGGGGGGAAAAAAAGGAGTTTATTTTGCTTATAGCTTTGATAAGTCTCAGTTTGACTCCCTCTCTTCTTGTTCTTCACAGATATGTCCTCATGGGAGGTGTATACGGGACCAGGCAGGCAGAGTGTGTTTTTGTATCTCACGTCTGTCATTCCAGCAACGTTCTCAGCACAGCTATGTGTTCTTAACGAGAGGGCATGTACGCCCATGGGGGAGATCCACTCCATAACAATGGTGAGCATACATATGTGTTTGTGAGAGAGGTCATTTAATGTTAATGTGAGTAAATATGTAACTCTTCTTATCCATGTTACAGGATGGGAATAATACAGATACAAGGATGAATGTGCCTGTTTATTTTCTTGCTGAGAAACCCTGTGTGCAGGTAAATGCCATAAGTTTGTGCAGGACTGAGAAAGGTGTTTTTGTTCCCTTTTCTCTTCTCTCACTCTTTGGGTCTGTTTTTCTGCAGGTGTGGCGTTCAGATCCTTCTCTTCGCGGTAGAAGAATTCTGTGCCCAGACTGTGAGTGCGCTCGAGATACACGCACAAGGCCAAAGTGTACCAACATTTGCATGTCTTGTGCATCAGTTCATGCGTAAATGGAAGAAACCCAACTCCCACAAAGTAAATAGACACAATGGCTTGTTTGTTTCCACAGACACACACAACAGGTATGCTCTGTATGCCGTGGCAGCTTTGATATCTGTGGTTATTGCTACATTACTGGGAACTTTCATCCACCGTCTTACCAAGAGTGGAGCTGCAGGTGAGTTCAGTTGTCTCGTTAAATACTAGTTCAAGGTTAATTTCATTTGAATAATCACTGTGTCATTGGTGTATGTCCCCATCTTTAGATTTAAAATCAATTTAATTTGTATTCCTTCAACTGACACTGTTAGCCTGATGGCAACAACTTGAAATTCAGCCAACAACTTATAAATAATGTCTTTTTTTCTCCTTCCCTGTTTTTTCCCCATATCTCTAGGTTGGCTCTGTGTCCAGAAGCCAGTGTTGTTGGTTTGCTCATCAGAGCAGTCGGCCCATGTCTCGGCTGTGTGTGCATTAGCCTCAATGCTGCAGGGGGAGCTAAGTGCCACAGTGCACATGGCTTTGTGGGCCCAAAGCTCACAAACCCAGGCTGGGACCCAGACTAGAGTGGCAGATCTGGGTCCACTCCCCTGGCTGTATGGGCAGTGGGAAGCCGTGCGTAAGGCACAAGGAAAAATGCTGATTGTTTGGAGCCCTGAAGCCAAGGTGACCTATGAGAAGTGGAGGGAGGAGAGGACAAACATGGATGAGAATGAGAGAATAAAGGAAGGTTACAGCAAAGCCGAGGTCAGACATGAGAAAATAAGAGTAGAAGAGGAGGAATATTCAAAACTAAATGGAAAAAGACTGAGAAATTGCGAAAAAGAGAAGGCTGCGGGACAAAAACATTGTGTTAAATTATGTGACAATAAAGACTGGAACCCCCAGAGGGACCCCTCTACTGTGATAGCACCAGTGTTTATGGCTGCTCTGGCCTGCCTAGAGGGGGTGCTGCAGGGGTGCAAAGGTCAAGGAGTGGCCTTTGTTTATTTCCAGGGCCTTTGCCACAGCAGGGACATCCCAAAGGCCTTCAGAAGCGTCCCTCGGTACTGCTTACCGCAGGATTTCAGGGGTTTAATACAGGAGCTGGGGGGGATGAGAAGACAGACAAAAACTGGTAAATTCAGCTGGCACTGCTGGCCCAAACTCCTGTCTAAAGTGCTGTCAGTATGGCTGGCACGGCAGCTAGCCCAGAGACTACAAACACTGCTACCTCAGACACAAGGAAAGAAAATGCCAAAGGTCACATCATCACAGAAACTGATGTCAGATAAGACTCGGAACAGGCTCAAGTTGCCACTGGCAGCCAACACGGCGAGGCCAGGAACTGTACAGGAGCACGAGCCTCTCCACGGGTCCCCACAGAGAGCAGAGAAACTTTAATCTCGAGTTTCACGTGTCTGATGGCGACAGACTTTTGTTCTGCTGGAAACACAACACCTACATGAGACATGGGAGCTGGCGTTCCATTGTGAGCACCTGAGTGCCAATTGCTTCGTGAGAACTTGACTCCATGATGTCCATCATGTCAAAAGTGCCACCACTTGTTTTGCATATCAAGAGTAATTCTCCGTTCTCTCTGCTGCACCTAGCTTCTAACAGAGGCTCTTTATGTTACTTTCATGACTGAAGCCATAGTGGACACCTGTCTTATATCTGTACATTTGATAACCACTATGAAAATCTGGTTGCAAATGATACCTTGCTTTCTTCATGAGTACATTTACTGTTTGACAGTATTGTGTGCACAGGTGACACTGTGACTGCTGTTTGCAGGGACTTGCAAAATTTGCATAGAATATTCTAGACACAGATGTAATGCCAAAGCTGGCCCAGGTTTTTACATGCTATATTACATATAGACAAATATTTAATAAACACAAAGTATAAACTGTATAAACCAGTCAAATGTTTGTTTTTAGCTTCAGGCATACTGCACTTTTATTATTCAGAAAACATTTCATTGGCCCTTTACAAAATATTTGTCATTGTTCAGTGTGACTCAACTGTCTCCTTAACTGAATCCTCCATATCCTGCTTCAAACAATGTTGAGATATATATTTATATGGAACATAAAGAATGCTTTTAATAAAAATGAGTCATTTATTATTGAAATTACTTGTGATGACAAAAAAAAGGCAGAGTAAATGGTTTTATGTTCCTGAAATTTGTTTTTTCATCACTCAGAGTCTATTTTATGAGCTTCGTGCATTTTCTTTAACCTGTTCAGTCAAATGAGTTACACAGAACTCACACTTAGTTGCAACAGATTCCAGTATTCTGGACAACAGGCCTGCTAGACAGGAATTTTAAGCAACTTGGCCTAACCTGTCACAGTATGGAACACTAAGCCCTCCCATTACTGCCAAAACATCAAGTTCAACACTCAAGTTAGTGGCGTGTCAGAACAGTAACTAAAACAGACCTCTTTCATAACTCTTATTATGCTTTGTCATGATGCAAATTCAAGGTGTAACATGCATAAAATAAAATATGTCATAAAGTAAAGAGCTAAACCGCAGAGTTTGAGAGTACTGTTCCTTGGCCAAAATGAGCCAAATACATTTGCATTTGTTTTAGGATTGCAATAACCAAAAAAACAAAACAAAACACAGTTAACACAGCTGTTTAAGTTCCATCATCTACATCAGATAAGAAAATTATAATCTACAACAGTAGATTAACTGACCTACTTAGATAGAGGTTAATAATTAAACTGTAGCATTCCAACTGAAAGACAACCTCTCTTTTAACAACTTGGTGAAACAAATCAAGTCAAATCAAATTTTATTTGTATAGCGCCAATTCACAACAAAGTTATCTCATGACACTTAACATGTAGAGTAGGTCTA
>JBBPCS010000480.1:10523639-10565949 GCA_037974645.1 Hollardia meadi | reverse complement strand
CACACACACACACACACACACACACACACACACACACACACACACACACACACACACACACACACACACACATTGTATTCTATAGATTACTTATTTAATTCTAAGTACACGGTTTGCTATTCTCTACTCTCTGTGTTACAGCTTTGGTGACAGTGTGTCTCAGCTCACCGGGTTCCAGTGAATTTTGCAAGACACTCCAGTTTAAATCACACTATTCTGGTTTAGACCAAGCCACTCAACAGCCCACACACAAGGTAGCTAATATTGTGCAGGTGTGGCGGAATTACCTCATGTAGTTGTTGTTTCTGTTATTCATTAATTCATTAACTAGTCTCCAGCGGTGGAAAGTACCTAAGTAGATTTACTCAAGAACTGTACTGTACTTCAGTAAATGTTTGAGCTTTTAGTGTGCTTGCTGTTACTGATGATTTAAATGCTTAAAGTTTACAATGCATGTGTATTTCCTGGTCATGCAGCTGCTGTTGACAGAGAAAGTGATGTACGGCATTCCTGTTGTGGTCCACGTCGACTCACATGGAGCACACATCATAGAAAATATCACAGTCCCATCTCTAGAGGAAGGTGGGGTTAAGTGCTGTAATGTAAAGCAAAGACACGCTCAGCTAACATCTCTGACCATGCACTCCTCCCTCTTTCAGTTTGCTCCATGAACCTCGAGGGGACTGTGAAGGACTGTGACGGTAGGAGATGCTGTGTGCTCCGCTTCCACCTGTTTTATTTAGATTAGCTTGTGTTGTGTATATGCTGATGGGCATGCACAAGGCAGTAGAGTGATTTAGCTCAGTTAGAACTTATGATTGATGCTTTCCTGTCTCAGCCCCAAGTCTCCGAGCTGTGACTGATCATAAGAGAAATGTGGTCCTCCTCCAGCTGGAAAACACTGATGCCAGACAAGATGAAATCATGTGCCAGATGGTTTGGAATGAAATGCCCGGAGAGGTTCTTGCATGGGTCAGTCAGTTCAAAACATATTAATCTGATCTTTTAGTAAAAGGAAATCAATAATGTCTGTGTATATCTTTTTAATGTTTGTTTTTTTTAACCTTTGCAGCCCAAAGGCAAGAGAGAAATGGTCATTTCATCAAACTTGGTTGCACCATGCCTGTGCTTCCAGGTAGCTGATATTTTAATTGTAACTGACAAGAAAAAGACATCTGCAAACATTTTTGAGAAATAAAAAAAAAAAAATTAAAAACCTTTTTGTGCAGGTTTGGTGGAAAGGAAAGGCGTTACGGAGAGAATTCTGCCCTTTCAAAAACCAACAAGGTAAAAAGCGTATTTACCGAGGTCAACCGGAGCGCAAGATAAAGTTGCACAATAAATGATTTCACAGCATAGTAATGTTTATTTTCTCAGATGCACTGGAAAGAATGCAGAACAACGTGTCTGTGTCTGTGGCGGAGTGTCAGATGAGAGAGGGTGGCGCTGGGCTGAGCTGGAATGTGACTGCCCCCTGCAGACTAGAGGCAGAGGTGTGGCTGTGCAAAAAAGACCTGCCAGGGGGCCAGTGTGAAGAGGTGACAGGCTCCAGACAGAAACTACACAACTACGTGCATGCCGGCTGGAGCGCAACACGCAATGGACACTGGGTAAAAATGTCAAGAAAAACTTGCTGTACTACTTTACTTAAGTATTTAAATTTTACTATATACCTATCCTGCAGTACACTTCCAAGTGGAATACTTTTTTTTTTTTTTTTTTAACAATACATTTATCTGACAGCTAGTTGAAACGACCCACAGGAACAAAAATGAGATCAGCATTAGTAATATTAATCCAATAATCCAATACATAATAATGTAACAGTTAACAGTTTTTTTAAACCATTTTTCTGCCTATAGAGTATTTTAACTTTTGAAACTTCAGGTTCATTTTGCAGACAGTGCTGTACTTTTATTTAAAGGAACGATTCACCCCCCAAAAAACTGAAAGTAGGGTTAAGTTTTTTTAGTCTGCTGCAACGCTGTGCTGTGAAGCTCCAGAAATGTGGACGAAGAAAGTTCACCACACTTTTTTATCTGCATGGGGGTGAGTAAATAATGACTGAATTTTCATATTTAGGCGAACTGTTCCTTTGACTAAAATTTTGAATACATGACGTAGTTGATTGACTGTTTTCGCATTGTGGCTTTACTACTTTAACTCAAGTAAAGGATCTAAATACTTAATCCAACACTACAGATCCTAACTGCAACGACTTAACCCTCACTCAAAAGGACCATTTTAGTTTTACATGTTTTTAACATTAACTTCAAGTTGCGTACGCTGTTTTTTGCTTTTAAATAGGATGTTAACATTTTTCAAACAATATCTGCTCATATTACCATGTCATTTTAACATGTTGTAACTTTGACAAAAAAAATAAGGCACTAGATGAGGTATGGTGAATCTATCCGAAAGCAAGATTTACTCTTCTGCAAGTTAATTTTCAAATCATTATTGTTACTATTATTGTGTTCACATGGTGCTCCATGATCTTAGCTGTAATTATTTAGTATAAACTCTCAACATCGTTTGTGACACATTACACTCAATTATGAATCCTCTTTGTCATGATTTTTCTTAATTTACTTTTTAGAAAGCAGGAGAATTCAACATGTCGTCACAACCCATGCTTTGTGTTCAGGTGATCTTTGTCTTGACATATTGAATATAATATACATTCTACATACATATCTGATCTCTTATACATATAATTGCAAGCATGTTTACCTGATTGCCACAGCACATACTGTGCTCCCTTTAACTCTTTCACCATTTTTTTTAGATAAAGATACATGGGATGGAGTCATACTTAGAGCCTCAGTGTCCATTTGCAAGTAAGACTATGAATTATTGTCCAGATCTAGATGAAGTGTGTTTAATATTTAACTCTATCAGCTAAAACAAGCTACATTTTTTCATTAGAATTTGGCAGTACAAATTTACTGTACATGTGTTTCTCTTTTATAGGCTAACATTAGCAGTGCTTGTTCTTTAACATGCTTTTTTAAAGTCGAGCTGAAATAAAAAATAAAATAAAATAAATTCGAGCTGAAATGAAAAATGTCTTTATAACCCTTTTAGATCACATCCCTGGTCGTATTGTGCACCAATTTAACAATGTATGCCAAAAAAAATTATAAAAATCTAATTTCTTCATATTTTTTACATAAAAATCGCAAAAAATCCAATCCAGTTTTCTTCCTGTAAAACAAAAATGTAATGCATGCTTACGTAAGCTAGTACCAACTGATTTCAACCAATTATATCATGACATCCAGCTGTCACTCAATCTTCAACTTTTAGCGGCACAGAGCTAAGGTTCAGTGGTTAGCTAGCTAGCAACAGTATGGTACGTCGGTGGTTTCAACGTTCCAATCAAATTCCTCCAAATGTTATGTCCCGCTTTCCAGTCCTGTTTCACTAGGAAATACGTCACCGTACGGAAGTTAGATACTCTCGAAATGCAGTTTTAGCTCGACTTTAAAGACTTGATATTTAATTTATTTTCCAGCACCTCGGTGGAGATGGAGCCTGCCCCTCCTCATCGGATTACTACTTATGTGTTTGGCCATAGTAGGAGCCTATTTGATACAAGGGGTCTTAAAAGGTCTGTTTTCTATTTGTGGGTCATTAAATATTAATAGCACCTTAGCAAAATACTTTAATATTTATAATAATAATAATAAAACTTATGTTTCCCTTGCAGGCTATGTGTGGAGATGGTTGAAAGAAGATGATGTTAAAGGTATGAGATTATTTCATACTGGAAAACCACTATTTTGCACGTCCCCTTTATACGGTTAACATTACACTTTCATACATCTATTCATAAATTTGTAGAGGTGTATAAATATTCATGCTCTTGTGATTAAATATGTTGTAATCTTTCTTCCTAAATTCTTATTTATATTCTGTATCTTTAGCTAGTTTTACTGTTGTTAAGCTACTGTTAGCTGCTATTGTGGTATTTCATTTGGGTATGCAGCATTTTTTGGCGATAATGGGCAAAGATTCCATCATAAACTTTCAGTATATTGTAATTAAAGTAATCTGACAAAAACGTGACTCCTGCACCTCGAAAATCTAGTGGTGGAGTGATATGACATATGAGGGAAAGTGAGACGGAAGGTTTTTCATAGGTTAGTACAGGTTTTTCCCTATATGCAGCTTTACATATTTGGTTACAGCCAGCAGCCAGTTAGTTAGCTATTAGCTTCATGCATAAACTGGAAATGGGAAAAAAAAAAAGCTAATGGTAACAAAATCTGCCTCTGAACAATTGCTAGGCAATTGGGCTGAAGTCACTACCCCCAGCAAAGAAATAGTCTGGCTCATAACCCCCATGTAAAGTGGAAAATTGTCAATTATACTTTATTTTTATGTCGATTAAACAAACAAGATGTGTAAATTTGTGAGCTTTAGAGGTGCTGGTAGGCGGATCTTGTAACCGTTGGACAGGATGGGCTAGCTGTTTCCCCTTGTTTCTAGTTTTTGTGCTAAGCTAAGCTAACTCTCACATGGCCGTAGTTTGTATTTAACCGACAGATAGGTATCAATTTTCTCATCTAAGTCTCAACAAGAAAATAATTCCTTTATACTTTTTTAAAGGTTTTAATCTTCGCCCGTTTCAGGTGCAGTGGGTGGTGGTCATGTGGTGTTGCTGTATCCACCCGATGAGGACCGGGCTTTGCCAGAGCTGATGAGTCACCTAGGCTCGTCCCTCCAAACCCTGGGTTTCAGTGTGTCACTAGACCTGTGGAGCCAGGGCGAGCTCAGTGCCCTTGGCCCTGTGCCTTGGCTCCACTCAAGGTTAAACCAACTCAAAAGGCAGGGGGGCAAAGTGGTGCTAGTACTAACCCAGGCCGCCTGGATAAGGGCGGAAGAATGGGGAGCTCGGAGCTGCGAGAGAAACACTCCTAAGGGGAGGAACAGAGACATGAAGGAAGATGATGTGGGAACAAGTTACACCGAGTCTTCTCCCTGTGTCGATGTTTTCACTGCTTCATTGAGTTGTATTCTAGCAGACTATTTACAGGGCCGCGCTGGTGAGCGGTTTATGCTGGTGCAGTTTGAATCACTTCCACCTGAGCCTCCAGGAGGTTTCAGGCCGCTGCCAGAACTTTTCCGCGGCCTTCACGTCTACAGCCTCCCATCCCAGAGCTTGGGTTTTCTGACTGAACTGGCTGGGGCTCGGCAAATGGGTACTGCATCAGCCAGACGGAAACGAGCAGGGGGCCTCAGGATGGCATCCCGGTCTCTGGCACGAGGGCTGTCAGGGTTCACAGCAGGGACAACTGTATTACGCCTTGCAGGAGTGTCCCAGAGTTATGTTGGGGTTGGAGTTGAAGACTCTGGAGAAACAGTGCCCTTACAGCCATGTCTTATTACACCCCCCTCCAGCCCTGACACAAGCCCCAACGTCACTGAAATGGATTGGGTCTGACTGCGGGAGAGGACAGCATATGACCAAACTTCAGAAGCCAGCAATGAGTTGATTTTGGGAGATGTTCACATAAATCAATTTGTAGCTTTTGCATTGTCTGGCCTTAACATTTGGGGTAGTAGCTGTTGAAAACGGGGTGAAGTGTTTTATGTTTCTGGTAGCAGAAACCTTTTCAATTAAAAGCTGGGTTTTTATAGCTATAACCAGCAAGAGCTCTGGTTGCATGAATGAATGAATAAAAGTGCACAACAGTAAAACCTCACTTCTTCTAAAGGTAAATTGAAGGATGAATACATAAATTAATACAGTTTGATCACAGAGGTCTGTAGTGAATGTATTTCAAAAACAGCATGCCTTAGAAGGCTACCAAAATGCAAATCTCAATGAAGCAAATTGATTCAATGTTTTTTGTCCTGGCACTACATTGTATAATTTAAGCTGTTTTTCAGTCAGTCCTAAACCAAAACCATTGTGTGTGTTTGACATATTACCTGAGCCCTGAGAGATACAATAAAATAATTAAGCTAATAATAAGCTATTTCCTTTTTCTACACAAATATATTTAAATGCTTTGTCCTGGCATTAACATGTTTGAAGAGGAACATCTTTACATTTGTTCAACATGTGCAAAAGTGTTTCAGATAAAATTAATTGTGGTATTAATGTGGTAATATGCAGCAGTTAGCAGCTTTTCTGACAAGTTAACCCACTAATCCTTCTATGGGTGAATGGGTTTTAAGCAAAAAATAATTTGAAAATACTATGAAAAACAAAATAAATCAAATTATCAGTAATTGCAGATATCTTGAATTGTTCTGTTGTTTTTATTTTAATTTTAAGTCCAACTGTAATTATGGACAGACAAGCAATAGCTGCATTATGTGTTGTTTAAATCAGCCATGTAAAGTTACTGTACACTAATCTAACCCTCTCTTCATAGCTTGTTTAATTGATTTGATAAACACACTGATCGTCTGTGTAAAATTGGATGTTGGGCGATTGGTTAGTGAATGAAATCCCAGCGGGTTTGGGCGGTGTCATATCCTGTGTGGCTCAGCTGCGTGGACAACAGAGAACCAACTGGAAGCCTTTCACTGATTCATCCCAGCGCATCCTAGCGCGACATTAGCCTGTGTGAGCACTACCACCGTTAGCTAGCTAGTAATTCAGCTAGCTGTCTTATGAACTGAAATGGCACACTTGAAGCATTAAAAGTGGCTGTCCAAGATGTGAAATCTGCCTGCATCGTGTGAAGCAGCAGGGAATCAGACAATCATCAGCGGTACAGCGGACGTGGTGGCTTTGCTATAAGGTAACATCAGAATAGACAATATAAACAGCTCGACTTGCTAATTTCAGAATAACTGCAATAAATATTACTTTAAAAAATATGTTTCACATTAAATACCGTCAGGCGAACGCTATGACTAAGTTCAATAGACTTTAAAGATACACCGGACAGATTAGCAGACTGTGATACACAATGTTAGTTTAGGCTAGCAGCTAACTAACGTTATTGACCTTAGCCAGGTGCTAGTTGGCTAATCTTGTGTGGTGCTGATGCTGAGCTAGCTAAGCTAACGGTGAAAGAAAAGCATCCCAACCTGGCTAAGCTGTGTTGTTTTAAAGCTTTTGTGTTAGGGATATTCGGTTTAAATTTCACACGAAAGTTCAAGTAGTTAAACTACAGAAACTATAGCTTTAAAACGCGATAGTTAAATTATCACCGCCATGAATCTCCCCCAATAAATACTCCTCATTCTGCTTGAGGCTAGTAAATATTGTAGTAGCGCATTGTATCCAGCTGATGCAACTTAGGGTCAGGGTCTCTAGGGAAATATGAAAGGTAAAAGCTTTTCTGAAAGTAAAATAGTATTGGATAATACTAACTTAAACTTGAACATTTTTTTGCCATATATTACTGTTTTTATCTTGAACATTTTTTTTTTGCCATATAATACTGTTTTTATCTGAAGGATCATGTGGTGGGCCTGGCCGTTCCTGCCAGCTCTAGTGCTTCTCTCAGAGCTCTCTGTGGTGAGAGTCCAGACTGCCCCATGCCAGACCTGCCGAAAACTTACAGAGAGTTTCATTAAGGTACTGCTGTTAAGCTAAAGTACCATCGGTCCATGTTTGTCTTCTTGAGTTTTTCAGTATTCCTGAGTCCTGAGATTTCCCTGTTTTTTAGGGCTTGGAGAAAACGGCCAACAAGAACTTTGGGGGAGGTAACACTGCCTGGGAAGAAGAAAAGCTGGCTAAGTATGCACGCAGGTAAGAGGGAGTTTTAATTGGAGTCACAATTGGAGTTAATTGGAGACTTTATTGTCTTGAAAACTATAACTTTTTCATTTATTTACTTGATCTACAGGAATTTTACAGGCAGTCAATACCTGGTATCACAAATGCCAAAAATAAAAGACTAACAGATAATGCAAATTATTATAGAAAATTTATTTATGTGGTTACATAACCAACCAACTTGATATCATATTAATGATACACGTATGATAACATCATGTAAATAATCCAGTACAAATGTTAGGCCCCGTGAGTCTTTTGTTTATCAGTTCATCTGGTTGCCTTTTCACTTTTCATTATGTTTAATTTTTCTTTTTGTACGCTTTTTTACAGTTTTGATTACAGACTTTCTCCAAATCCCTACACTTGTATTTTGAGTGTAATTCATTTGCCAAAAAAAGAAACAAAACAAAAAATTCAAACTGTTTATACATATCGCCATAATATCGTTATCATGAATTATTTTTGCAACGATAATCATGTAGTGAAAATCTGATATCATGACAGCCCTAACTGGAGTTATCCTGAATAATGCGATTCAGTTTTTGAAGTCCTTTGTCTTCCCTGCACATTTCGTATGATATTTTGTAATGTGTGAATGATTACACAAGACCACCTATTTTACAACAGTAAAAGTCCACTAAGGGGAGTGAAACCTCTCAGTGGACCAGCGCGAGGCTCCGCTATTCTTTAGGAGGGTGGGGGTGGGAGAGCATCTGTTCTGTTATTCTACTTTGGTCTTACATCTCTTTATTACTGGCCTCTTGTTTCAGTGAGACTCGACTCCTGGAGATAGTAGAAGCTGCTTGTGAGAAAACAGATTTTGAATGTAACCAGTTGCTGGAGCAGATAGAGGACCAGGTGGAGACATGGTGGTTCCACAGGTACATGTGACATGTGCATTATGTAGTCAAATTGTTTTATTTCTTCATTATCTGTTTTTGTTGAATCACACAGAGGAACAGCAAACTCTAAATTAGCTTAAATTTTATGGGAAAACAGAAATTAGGAGTGTCCTCATTCAGTTTCCAAGGAATAAGTGTCCTGTAATTAAAAATGTAATTAAATTAGTTTTAATTCCACATTATTTTTCAAATTAAGACCGTACTGGGCCTAGCTGTGTGTATAATTATGTTTTGTTAAAATGTTGCATGTGTCCTGTAGGCAGCAGGAGGCACCAGATCTGTTTGAGTGGCTGTGTATAGAGGAGCTGAGGCTCTGCTGTCCACCTGGACGCTTTGGACCCGACTGCAAAGGTGTGAAAAACATTAAATATATACAGTATATATCTTCATTTATCCTCTGCTGTCCCATGTGAAGAATGATTTAGACTTCACGAAGATGTAAAAGTCACCACTCCCATTCAGTGAGTTTCAGAGCAGCACTAATGGCTTATTTATCCAATACAGAGTGTCCATCCGGCCCCGGTGGTGTGTGTGGAGGTCTGGGCCGCTGTGAGGGGGAGGGGACTCGCCTGGGAGATGGAGAGTGTGTCTGTGATCCTGGATATTCGGGCCATCTGTGCCAGAGCTGTGCTGATGGCTACTTCAGAGAGAAAAGCTCCAATGACAGCATAGGAGCCTGTGCAGGTGCCTTAGATTCAGACAATTGTTTCAACCCTCTACATGGATTTAATTCTGTTCGAGGTCATCACAAATTGACCTTCTCACTCTCTCATTGTCTTTCATCCTTTGTAGCATGCTACCACTCATGTAAGAAATGTGCAGGGCCAGAGGACTACAAATGCCTCGACTGCAAACCTGGCTGGATGCTTCATGACAACAAGTGCGTGGGTGAGTGTGGCATTAGAGGTCATGTTGTAACAGTGAATTGACTCTGTGCCAGTTTTCTGGATGTGTGTTGTTTGACTGCCCTTGTATGTCTTTTAGACATTGACGAGTGTGGTACAGAGCTGGCTCGTTGTCCTTCTAACACCTACTGTCACAACACAGATGGATCGTATGAATGCAGAGGTATGCTCCCTTGTGTAACTGCTTTTTGACTGTATTGTACCAATGAATGTAACTAGTGGAAAAACGATATTTATGCCGACCACAAATTGAAACAGCATTATTTCCACCGCATGGTACCGCTCGCTTTGACTCTTTTTGGTATTCCATTGTCAAAAGTTGTGGATAGTACCTGGCTCCTTGTACTTTTTTTAGTATCATCTCAGTCAAGGTTCCAAGCAAGCTAAATGGTGCAGGGAAAACACTGCAGATCACTGATCGGTCAGAGAGGGGAATCAAGGGAATCATCACTTGTGCGACACAGACATTCTGCAGACTGCAATTTTTTTTGTTCACTCAACCAAGATTTTTTTAAATGGCAGCCTGCAAAACCACGCTGTGGTCAGTTAAGAAGGTGCAGACGTTCTTCTGTTTGGTTGTCAAGGAAAGGATATCCTCCATTGTTCCTATGTGTGTGTGTCGCATAAGATGATGGGTGCTTTTCATTATGCTAATGTGTCTCCTCGCTTCCCTCATTCGCGTCTCTTCATCCCTTCTTAGCTCCTCCCAGCGAGGATGTGAAAGAGAGATGCGAGGAAGGATACACCAGTGTTTCCTCGCTGTAAGCTCTTCCAGAAGCCTTCTCTCTCCTCGTGGTGCATTTAAGGGATTGGCAGATCCTCCATGATGGCGGAGAGGCAACTATTTCTTGGGTCAGCGGAGGCAAGGAAGCATAAGTTAGCATAACGAGAAGCATAGTCACCCATGTGACTATAGTCACTATGACGATCAGATGAAGAAACCTCACCTATATTGAGGGGTGTTCCAGTTGCAGTGGAAAACTAAATTGTGGAAAGTACTTGGTACCAAAAGCATGTTGAGATCAGCCGGATCATACCATGCAGAGGAAACAAGGCATGAGTATTATACCCTCAAGATTTGTAGATTTTCTGCAGCTGTTGATATGATTTTTATTTTATTTAAATAAATTTTCAGGTGTGATCAGAGGCATCTTTGTATTGTATACTTGTACAAACTTACTGAAATTATAATGACATCTACTTTATCAAAATATAAATGGTTGTTTGTTGGATGTAGGGCTTCATCTAATGATTATTTTCATTATTGATTAGTTATTTTGTCTTTATAATGTCAGGAAGTATTTAAATGCCTGTTATGATTTCCCCCAGCTCAAGAAAATTGTATTCAAATTGCTTGTTTTATTAGATGAACAGTCTATAACCCAGTTGGCATTTTTGCTTGAAAAACGACTAAAACGATTGACCGGCTATCAAAATAGTTGCCTGTTTTGTAGTTGACTAATCCTCACAGCTCTGGTTGGATGGTTATTGTAAACCTCTTTAGTTGCAGTTTTTTTTTTTTTTTTGAGAAAGACAGTATCTTCCACTGTGTAACAAATTCATAGTTATTCTTACAATATAGCATTTAATGCACAATTTCGTATGTTATATTGGCCACTAATGTTTGGTTGTGTTGTATCCAGGCTGTGACCAGGCTTGTGTGGGCTGCATGGGTAGTGGTCCTGCCCGTTGCAAGAAATGTTCACGTGGCTACAGTTTGAAAGGAGCAAAATGCCTCGGTAAGGATATACAAATGATTTAGTGTTTTGTTTTAATGCCACACCTCTGTATCTTTTGCTGGCGGACTTTTCCTTTTAAACTGTTTTTCTTTGCTTCGTCACACAGATATAGATGAATGTAGCGAACGTGCAATAGCATGCCCAGGACTCAATGAGGCTTGTATCAATGAGGAGGGCTCCTTCCACTGTGATTGTGCTGTTGGATACATTAGAAGAGACAGCATTTGTGTTGAGAATAAGCCCCCTGGTAAGTAGTCGCAGCAGCAAATATGCCATATATTGTTAACAGCTTCTCAGATCTGTTGAAGTTTCTTTTCCTCCATCTCCTCAGCTGGGCCAGAGAAGGGGCTGTTTGACGACATAACAGATGAGGAGGTCCTTGTGCTGCAGCAGATGTTCTTCGGCGTTGTTATCTGTGCTCTAGCTACGCTCGCTGCTAAGGGTGACATGGTTTTCACGGCCATTTTCATTGGAGGTGTAGCTGCAATGGCCGGATACTGGCTGACAGAAAAGGGAGACTACATGCTGGATGGATTTCTGAAGGGACGCTAGACTGTCTGGGGCCACAACTTGAGAAGGGACCTTGGAATAACAGCCAGTTCGGGTAAATAAGACTCAACTGGGGGCAGGAAACTGTCTCTACAATGCTAGACTTTCAGGGATTTATTTGGGATTGGGCAGTTACTTGAAAGGGCTTGGGCTCATGTATGTTTTTGAATAGGATAATGCAGGAAAAAGTGGGAACTTGAAGCCGTGAAACTTGAAGAAAAATAACAAAGCAAGACTGCACTGATATAAAGGAACTGAACTTAATCCCTTACTTCAACTCTGTTGGGAACAAGGGTGACATGAAGACCACTACTGATTGTTAAAAGATCTATTATGCATTTGGATGTTTGATTTGGCACACAATCGAAAACTCCTGTCATCATCTCCACCATGTTTTTCATTATCTCAATGTTATGAATGATATGTCCATAGACTGAATGGTACACGAGTTTTGTACCACCTAACACCTAAGCTTCTTGCATTGGGCGTGGGGTTAGAATTTCCTCAAGCGCCACAAAAAGAACGCTCATGGGATATTTCCATTATGAACCACTGGTTACTTATGTATGTACACTGAATGACTTTTTACCTCCTTACTTATTGAATGATGCTTTTTAGTCATTATGCATGAAAATAGGATTTGAAATGAAAGGTACTACACTGTATGTACTAATTTATTGTCTTGCTGTACTTTGGCATGGAAGACTACAGCTGCTGGATCACCGACATTAACGTTACTGACCCACTTCATGAGTATGTGAGGGAATGTGCTTGGATCAGTGGTTCTCAAAGTTTTTCCTGCATGCCCCCTATAGAAGTTCAAAAAGTTCACATCCCCCTCCCCACAATTTTTTTTTTAATCAATCTTTAGTAATGATAAGAATCCAACTTGAATTTTTGTGAAATAAAGGTCAGCACGATAGTATAAACAAACTTGTTTATTTTCTCTACATAAATCATATTCATTCAACTTAGTGTCTCTCCATATTTTCCCCTGCACATCCATGTCCCCCAGTTTGAGAACCACTGGTTTCGATAAATACCAGCTCTAACCTGGATGATTAAAGCCATTTTCTGTTGCCTTTAATTTATTTTGAAAGCAATATTTATTGGGAAGATGTTTATCAGATTTTGCTGTTGACGTTTCCTGCGTATTTTGTGTGCATTTTCAATGCAGTTTTTAAATCTGTTCATTGTAATCTAGAAGATATAGTAGCATCATTTCAATAAGCCACTGAAACATCACTTTTATCCGTCCATCTATTTTATTTTTGGTATTCCTCGTGTGGAAAGTTGACCTGAATCACTATTCATGATAGATGTGTGCTTTACAATAAAAAGTCTTGTTATTCCTCATGCTTTTATTTGAGATTTTACATTTATTTTGTTAAGCTTCCTCTGCCCTTTATATAAAAAAATACTTTTTTACTTTTTTTTTTTAAGTACTGGGAGAATCCTTTAAGTTGAACACAGATTTTGCACAAGTCTGTTTACAGGTCTTATGTGGAAAAAAAAGTTGTACAAAATCTTGTGGCTCCAGAGGGAGCTGTGTGGAATTTGATTTAAAAAAAAATATAGTTTGGGGCGGAAGACTACAAGTTTGAAAATGAAAGAAAATCTGGGGTTGTGCAGTTAGAAGTGAGATTACCAGATCTCTGTAGCCCTCACTCTCCACTACATTAGCCGCTACTGGCATAACACGCCTGAAAACTCCCAACAGAACTGTTGGCAGTCGAGTTGCTTTGTGGGTAATGTAGGCACAAGGTTTTTACAAGGAAGAACGAGCCTGATCAGTTTTAAAATTTAAAAAAAAGACCTGTTAATCATGAGTCAATGCTAAATCCATGGGGCACTCTTTAAGTTTTGGATTTTTGGGGACCCACAATAGCAGATACATGTAGAAACTTTATTAAGTAAGATTTTACATATTTAGAAAAATAATATAGAATTTATTTTAAGATCAGAAAATCCTCGAAATATACCTCTTAAGTTAATTAAATGACACCACTAATTACATGTACTATATATGTTGCATCCCTTTTTCATCTCGCACTCATTCTACAGCAAAGTCTGAAGTTCTGACTTGCTATTAAGGTTCAACCTATTTTAGTGTTCCACTCCAGTTAATGGGGTTGAGGCACAGCAGCTCTCTCTCCTTCAGGGCCTCCTGGGAACGTGTTAGTGCTCTGTCCCTCCAGCGCTGCTCCATTAGCTGTACAAACACAGAGATGAGAGTAAAACTGCAGACACTCCCCATATTGTAACTTGAGCAGGGCCAGCGTTTTCAAGACACCATTGTATGGGGCATTAACACAAAAGCATTAGCGGTGAATACATAATGTATGTGTGGGACTGTACCCTCTTGTTCTCATCTCTGTAAGCTGTCATTGCTTTGCTGTGCCGGATGCTTTGCTCTCTGTCACTGGACAGGGCAAGGCGGTCCACTTCTCGAACATACTCTGCTTCCTTCACTTTACTGGCCAGCTGCAGCTTCAGTGCTGCACATTTCTCCTCCATCTGCCTCTTTAACTGCTCTCGCAACTCCTTCCTACAGGAAAGAGGACAACTTTTCTCTGTCACCCACTAATGTTAGGAAGTATGGATGCAGTATGTAATACATTCCTCATGTGGGATTGATCTAGAGGATAAAAAAACCTCTTCGGTACATGAGGTGAAGTGAAATTATTTATTTTTTTACCTGTACTCTTCTCTCTCACTGGTGTTTCCATAAAAGGGTTTTCGCCACACTTGATGATACCTAACACATCAACCAACTACAAGTCAGTGATTTTGAACTCAGCTCTACAAAGTAAATATGCTAATGGCACCAGTATCTTAGTAAATCTAATCATTTACAGTGAGGTATTAGTCAGACCCTTCCTACCTGTAGTGCTCTCTCCTCTGTAAGGTGAGTGTCCTCTGGTGGTTGTGGTGGTGAACAGCTGGCGTCTCCAGACTGACGGTGCGTTTATGGACCAAAGGTGGATGCAAAGGGTTCAGTCTTGGAATACTCTATGGAGCAGATTTAAGTAAGTATTTTTTTTTCTGTTTTACCTCAAAGCAAACACCATCTTCCTATAAAACAGGATAACAATCAGACAACAAATAAAGGGCCAGTGAACGTTTGCTCACCTGATTGCTTGTCCACAGCCGGGCAGAGTCTGAGATGACCGGAAATGTCATGGGAGTGACCATCAAGCAGCGACTCTGCCGGAGAGGGGGTGTGTCGTGAGGCATACACACTGGTGTGGAAGCTAAAGAGATGGCTGCTGTGGTGATGAAGATTGAGATCAACTGAATCACAGCACACACGTTTAACATGTTTACTGGCGGCACAAAAAATAGACAACAAATGGAAAAACAAAGCTGTTTGCTTACGGAGTTTCATTTTGTAGTTCAAGTTCTTCTGCTCGCTCACCAGAGAAGTCCAGTCATGACTGGAATGAAACTTTTTTTTTTGAAAGTGTCAACTACTGCACTGTTTAAAGGTGCAATTCTATTAGCAGTAAATCATAACAACTAAAACATTAGTGCAATGGTGCCAGTTAGAGATTAAACCGCAACATGCCTGTGCAGTGTTTTGCGGTGGCAACAGTTGCCCTGGGAATCAGGTTACCCTCCACCAGAATAAAGCTGCTGCGTGGAGTCTGAGGACATGCTTCAGTGCACTCAATCAGAAAGATTACTAGCCTGTGACAGTGGAATAACCAGAAACAGTCAGATGTCTCCAGACGGCAGAAGAAAAAAACAAAACAGATTGCCTGAAAAATGCACTCATGAATTGATTCAACTTTTAAACTTAAAACTGTTTATTGTACATTGAGTAAAACACTAATACCTTCAGAATGTCACTGCATAATTTTAAAACGATTCAGGTTCAACTTTCTTGCAGTTCCTCAAACTGTGTGTTTCAGATTCCGAATGTTGCATGGTTCTCCCACAGCCAGGCGTGGTATTTGTTTAACTTGTGATCTTCAGGTGTCACCTTTGATATAAAAAATAAAATCACAGATTTAGCATTAATTGTCATTACAAAACAACAACAAACACAGCCCACTGAATGTGAAATAGTTGGGATTACACTCACCTGTCTCCATTCTCCCACACAGAAGATCCTGTAGGAGTCGTTGCCATACTTCCCAATACCGTGCAGCTCGATTGGGTAACGCCACTGTTTGGTTAGATATTCCTCTACACAGGAGAAAATAGATGTTGCTTCATATATATTCTGACTAAAACCATACAAATCTACAATGACAACACATTGCAACACTGCAATAATATTGAAATTAGTGTGCTCATACTGCATGTACACATAAGTGGATGCTGTAAGGTAGTGGACAAGCACATTCACCTGAGAAGCGGATGAGTGTTTTGGCTCTGAGCTCATACAGGCCCAGTGGCTTCATAAGTTCAGACATGGGCTTCCAGTCGGCCTCCCGGGTCACCTCTGCAGACGGGTAACGCTCAAAGAACTGCCACAGTACCGGTATGGCCATCTTGCCTGGAGTATTTTAAAAAAACAACCCAAAGAGACAGATGCTAGACTTGATTACAGGTTTGTACAATAGTGTTTCAAAGCACTGTGTATGTATATACTGGACCTTACCACTGGTCTTATTCAGAAAAATGGTGGCCACCAGGAGCTTCCAGGGGTCGTGGAAAAGAGTTTCCTGTACGAGGTTGTAGGGAGAGCGTGGAGGTGTCCACTTCTTGAATGCCTTCCTCCTGGGTGGGCTAAGGACTGTGTACAGACGGTGGACATGTCTCCTTAAGGCACACACAACTCAATTTCATATGCTGAGGTAAACTTCATGTCTCACAAACAAATATACACAAGCTTTCTCTTTCTTGTATTAAATTCTAACATTACCATCTCTTGGGGGTTTCCTGCTGAAATAAGGGCTTGTTTTCCGTTTGTCTTCCACGCTCTTGGACTCTAGGCAGACAGGAAACATTTGTGTATTGATCCATTTAAAAACAAAAAAAGAAAGACTGCATTTCTTATGACACATAAGTTATTTGAAACAAAAAAAACAAAACACTCCAACAAAGCAGTTTCCTATAGAAATGCAAACTGGAAATGAGGATAGAAAAGTAATGTCCAATGCATGTCAAATATTTCTATTGATTAAACCACACAACTTACAAAAAGGCGGCTGGAAACTGGATAAAGAAAAACTGACATATTACAAGTTTGAAATTGTACTGTACTGTATACTATGCTGATTTCAGAAAACTGACTTGAACTTCTGCTTTTACAAGCTGTCAGTGTAAATCATACTTACTATTCTGGGAATCTCTCACTTGTGTGCAGCTCCCACTCGTGATTTCAGGTAACAACACCTCGTCTTCCACATCGCAGTGACTGTTTGCAACAGCATCCTGTTCAGAATTAGGCTTGTTGTCACCTCTGCTGTGAATCTGTATCTCCTTTCCGCCTCGTTCATCCTCACCCTTATTCTCGCTCTCGGTGGCAGGTTCAACATTCAGAGTCTGTAGAGGAGGCTGCGAGTCCGCCTGCTTGTCTTTGTGAACAATCAATGCATTTTGTTGGTTACTGGTCGGAGCTAGCCTGAGAAGCTTCTCTCTCAGCAGACCTACCATCTGAGGGCTCTTCTGCCGTGTAACATCATCCACTGTGCTTGAACATGCAGCCTGTACTTCTAGTACATGTGGGATCTCCTTTGGTACAACGTCAGTATTAATATAGTTAGGATCTACTGAACTCTTTACTTTTTTGTCTGTACTTCTGAGGGAGGAAGAAGCTCTTTTAGATTTAGGCGGAGGCGGATCCAATATTTCTGTTGTATCCTCCTGCTGTCCATCTGTATGTTTTTTCTTTCTTGTCCTCTGTTTCGTTTGGGAGGGAGCGGTGACTTCATCGCCTTTGGAAGCAGTGAAATTAAAAAGGTTTATGTCCAAGTCCCCTTCTCCATTTTCTAAGAGGAAAGCATGCAGGGACGCTCTTGACCGGAACCTCAGCCCTTGGGGACTTAAAAGGGCAGAAAGATCAATCAGACACTAATCTAACAGAATGTACAATATATACAGTCATGATGCAAGGTATGATTTCATACAAAAATTACAATAAAACAGTCACCTTGTAATGTAGACATCCAGTTTGCCTGCTGTCCTACCTGCTTTCCTCTGCCTCACCTCTCTGATCCAGCCAGGAGGCATTGTGGAAGTGTGGCATAACTCATCTACGTCTTTGCAACTTTGGTTATTTGTGTCTCCCCTGGTCTTCAGCTGGATATCACAGCTTGTAGGGTGCATTTTGAGAGGTGTGTTGTTGACAGTGGTGGATTCTGAAGTGGAGTCAGTGTAGCAGCTGATTGCCTTCAGCTCCCTGTCCAGCAGAGCTCTGCCCTTTTACTTCCAAGTCAGTCCTGGTCTGTGTCATCTTTAGCTAGAATTTACAGCAACACATACATCATATCCCTCCGCTGTACGGTATCAAGGAGGCGAGTATGATCATTCATCACATATGGTGGTAACTGAACAGCATATTTTGACATTAGCAGCAAAGTACAAAAATGCTAACATAACAGACAAAGGTTTACATGACATAACGCTGCACGAATACAGATACACCCCGAACTCCTTCCTTACAGGCGTGTAGGACAAATATGGTGACTGATATCAGTACACTTCTTTCCCGGTTAATTTCTGATATCAACAGCGGAGTGAGAGTCTAGTCAGTGTTGGCGAACATACGAACACAGGAAGTAGCGGGCAGATCCGAGTCTGCGCAGTAAGAACGAATAGTGAATGCGGAGCTTAGTATGAAAAACTGACCGAACAAGCAACAATCTGTTGATAAAAAACCCATAAGTCCTATTTGCTGTTAAAAGGTGGAAATGAGAGCCGTTCTAGCATGGAAGGAGACAATCCGTGAACAATGGTGAGAGTGTAGATGTTAATAATTACGCTGTCAACCTAGGCCCGATGCTGGGACG
This sequence comes from Hollardia meadi, assembly GCA_037974645.1. NCBI lineage: Eukaryota > Metazoa > Chordata > Actinopteri > Tetraodontiformes > Triacanthodidae > Hollardia > Hollardia meadi. The sequence continues at coordinate 10,547,142 of JBBPCS010000480.1, read as the reverse complement.
TAAACGCTAGGTGGTTAGCAACGGCGGTTGCTATGTAAACTAGTGTTAGCCTGTCACGCTAGCATTAGCTACACGATTCGATTATCTTTCATAAATGACTTACTAAATATGTTGTATCTTTCTTGTTTGTAAGTCGTCATGCAAATATTTGTCCCATCAATAGTGAAGTATGTCACCGTTCTTATGTAGCACGATATAACACTAGGTCGGAGCTAATGATGTTAAGCTAGCTAGCTATCGTTAACGGCCAGGTCTTGGTTGTTGTTGCTGCGTATCATTGCTTTCTGTAAATGACATACATTTTTATTTAAGACACTACTGAGCCATATATCTGTAAGGGTATCTCTGTGTTGTTGTTATCTATGTGTTTGCCATATCAAATTAATCTGGTAACGTTTTTACAAAGTATTGAAGTATTGATGGGGCTACAATTAGGTTAGGTTAACGATTAACGCCATTGTGGGTCGTCTTACTTTGGTTGTCTGGAGTTTTCAATCTTTTACTTTGAGATTTTTGACTGAAAGCTCTGAAATAAACCAGACAAGTAAGTTGACATGATGAGATTTTTTTTGTCATACTACTTTTTCCAAAATTAAGCATTGTTACTTGTTTTGTCCAATCAATTTTCCAAAAATATAAAGATATTCAGAAAAAAGAATTCATTGTTTATCATGTAAATCTTTTTAAAGAAAAGAGAAAGCAAATCCTCTTTTCTTTAAAAAGATTTACATGATAAACAATTAATAAACAAATTGACTAATTTAATAACCGTTTCACCATTACGCTCTTTTTCAGTGTTTATGATCTTGCCTTCAAGCCAGATGGCAGCCAACTCATCATTGCTGCCGGGCTTCGTGTCCTGGTAAGGCTTCTCTGTTTTCTTTGGCCAAGGCACATACAGTATATGTAAAGAATACATACATTATTATTACATTCAATGTATTGTATTTTTGTTGCAGGTTTATGATACAGCTGATGGAGCTCTTATCCAGCCTTTAAAAGGACATAAAGACATAGTGTATTGCGTGGCCTATGCTAAAGATGGTACTCAACTAGCTTTCCATTTGTACACTATATTTTCCTGTTCAGCCATCATTGTTATCTTACTAACTACTGCATTCTTCTGCAGGTAAAAGGTTTGCCTCAGGGTCAGCAGACAAAAGCATCATTATCTGGACATCTAAACTGGAGGGTATTTTAAAATACACGTAAGTGTCACTTTTACTCATCACCTTAGTATTAACTAGGTATGCTCTGCTGTGTGTATCTCTCTATCTCTCTTTTTTTCATTTGTTTATCTGTAGTCACAATGACTCCATCCAGTGCGTTGCCTACAACCCTGTCACTCACCAACTTGCCTCCTGCTCTTCTGGTGACTTTGGTGAGTGCACCACGAGTCTATACTGCAATTTAAAATCGTGTCCATAAACCTATAAATATTTTTATTTTTTAACAAAAGATTGCCCCCCTGTTGGGTACTGGACATCTTACCTACCTTATACATTTTTAGGACTGTGGTCCCCAGAGCAAAAATCTGTGAACAAACATAAAGTGAGCAGCAAAATAACATGTTGTGGGTAAGTGAAGTCTGTTGCTTTAACTGTCTGCAACATTGGTCCAATTTAATGTTAAATACTTATGTTGAAGGGTTTCATTTGATTGAAGGTGGACAAACGACGGTCAGTACCTAGCCCTTGGCATGATGAATGGAGTGGTGAGCATTCGTAACAAGAACGGAGAGGAGAAGGTCAAGATAGAGCGTCCAGGAGGTTCCTCTTCTCCTATCTGGTCCATAGCCTGGAACCCCTCTAAGTGAGTCTTTGTTAATTATTGCAGTATTAGATTGTCGAAAAAGCAGAATGGTATCTTCGCCAATTTATTAAGTCAAATGCCTCACACTGCCACACACACTTATGCACTGATGCACTGTCCATGCATGCTGTCATGATTGAAATGATGATGTGTTAATGAGAGTACATTGCATTTTAAGTGAATGGCTTGTGTAGGGCCAGTAGGTGGCAGTGGTCAAACACAGCCAAGTGGAACTGTTTCTGTAAGGGAGAAGATTATGATGGCCCCAGCCAGGAGCTCACCCGTAGCCACTGTAAATGACTACTGATCAGATTATTTGAAAGAAAGAGGTAGACAAGAAGATGAAAATTTGAAGGCGGAAGGAAAAAGAGGCCAGTGATGGGACACGATGATAAAATGCACCAGATATTATTATTAATGGGTTGCTTTATTGAATGTTTTTGGTCATCACAGGGATGTCACAACACAAGGTCAGCCATGAAATTGCTTGTCTTGATTTGCTTGGAGTTTAATATCTTGCTCATGGGTGCTTTGAGTCAAGTCAAGTCAAATTTTATTTATATAGTGCCAATTCACAACAATTGACATGACACTTTACATGTAGAGTAGGTCTAGAGTAGGACCCAACATTCCCCAGTGAGCAAGCACTTGGCAACAGTGGTGAGAAAAAACTTTCAGAAGGCAGAAATCTCAGAGCAGACCACTGGACTTCTTTCGGTTGGCCAGTTGCCTTTGTCTCAAGCTCTTACATAAGATTACCATGGCCTGGATGACTGAGTATCATCACAGACACTCAGAGCAGACCCAGGCTCTAGGTGGGCGGTCATCTGCCTTGACCGCTTGGGTTGAGAGAGAGATAGAAAGGGAGAGAGACAGACAGAAAGAAGGGGGGGTATAGGGGGAGGGAGGAAGAGAGACACGCACACAAATGCGGATGTAACTATTATTTTGTAACATAATAAGAGATATTAACAACAACAACAACAATAATAGTAGTGGACATCAAGCAGGACCAGGTAGGTCCAACCACGATCCATGGGGACTTGCGAGATAACAGGATTTGACAGGATGAATTCTGCTCAGCACAAGGGCTTAGATGGATTGATACATAGGCTTACTGTATATGATAATAATAAAGATAAATACAATAGTCTGTCATGCTATTACAATTGTTGAGGACAAAATCAGTAAAACAAAAAGCTTTCCATTGTTAGGGGATAAGGCTTGACCATATGTCACTGATAACACTGTCATCCTTACCAAGTACTTACTGTATGTCCAAATGCATTTTATTGTATTTTCACAGGGATGAGCACAATGACATTCTGGCTGTGGCAGACTGGGGTCAGACGCTGTCTTTCTATCAGCTCAGTGGAAAGCAGGTGAATATCTCCGGTCCATGTAATAAAAGTCCTGAATCCTAAATCACCATATTGTATGCCTAAGTAAACTAACATGGTGACTTGGTAATGTACAAATACTGTATTTCCCTATTCCCTATAGCAATAAGCAACAATAATTCTGGAGGCTGCCTATCTTTCCCAAATATATAGTATTGACACCAGTTAAGTTTAACACAGTTTAAGACTGGTGTTTCTTGTTGTAACACCCGTTGTTGACTGTCAGGGCTATTGAAACCATAATTGTACATTGGAAGTGATCCTGCTATGCTTTAACTGTCCCTCCTTCCTCCTAAATTCCCTGCAGGCGATATCGTAATTATAGACAAATATGAATTAATCATTGCTCTGCTGGTATGCCATGGCTCATATATTGTCATCGGCCTATTTATCTATTTAAATTAGCATTTTGTTTTGACTAAGACACCAGGATTTGTCCATCCGTCCATCCATCCATCCATCCATCCATCCATCTGCTTATCCGGGGTTGGGTCGCCGTGGCAGCAGGCTAAGTGGGGTGTTCCAGATGTCCCTCTCTTCAGCAACACTTTCCAGCTCTTCCTGGGTGATCCCGACACGTTCCCAGGCGAGATGAGATATACAGTATAATCTCTCCAGTGAGTTCTGGGTCTACCCCGGGGTCTCCTCCCAGTTGGACGTGCCCGGAAGACCTCCAAAGGGAGGCGCCCAGGAGGCATCCTAATCAGTGGCTCGAACCACCTCAATTGGCTCCTTTCGATGTGAAGGAGCAGTGGCTCTACTCCGAGCTCACTTCAGATGTCCAAACTCCTCACCCTGTCTCTAAGGCTGAGCCCAGCCACCCTACGGAGAAAACTCATTTCGGCTGTTTGTATCTGTGATCTCATTCTTTCAGTCACTACCCAAAGCTCATGACCATTGGTGAGGGTTGGAACATAGATCGAGAGCTATGCCTTCCGGCTTAGCTCCCTCTTCACCACAACGGTCCGGTACAACTCCCGCATTACTGCTGATGCTACACCTGTCCATGTCATGATCCATTTTCCCATCACTCGTGAACAAGACCTTGAGATACTTAAACTCCTACGCTTGGGGCAGCAACTCCTCCCCAATTCAGAGGGAGCATCTACCAATACTTGTTTTTTCATGGTTTAATGTCCACTTCTCTCTTTGTCTCTCTCAGATTGGAAAGGACAGAACTCTCACCTATGACCCTTGTTGCATCAGCTACTTCTCCAAGGGCGAGTATATAGTCATGGGCGGCTCTGATAAACAGGCCTCCCTCTACACTAAAGATGGTGTGCGGCTAGGCACCATTGGAGAGCAGAATGCCTGGGTGTGGACGTGCCGGGTTAAGCCTGACTCCAACTTTGTGGTGGGTCCACAGCTTATGAAGCCATGTGTCTAAAAACACTAATGCACTTAACACACTAATGTCTCAAATTGAGAGAAGTAGGAAAATGTAATGCATAACACCGATTAAAAAGCTCAGACCAGAGTGTGAGTCTGCATTTGATACATTTTCATGATCTGGTAGTACGGTGCCTCTTCAGCTACACAAAAACGCAAGTCATTCGATTTTTACAGTAACAACTTAGCAGCTTTTCCTTTCACCATATTTAACTGAAAGTGATGAGGCATACAAGAGCGAATTGGTTGCTGGCAGATTCTCTCACTTCTACTGTGTCGATGCTTTAACAGCAGGTACACTTTCCCACTCTCACAGTCTTTTCTTAGATGTGTTAATAGGATGTACTACTTCATTGTTATCTCTTATCTAGGTGTTGGGCTGCCAGGATGGGACCATCGCCTGCTACCAACTTATCTTCAGCACAGTTCACGGCCTCTACAAGGATCGCTATGCTTATAGAGACAGCATGACTGATGTCATTGTCCAGCACCTCATCACTGAACAAAAAGGTGCACTTCTGCTTTGGCAATGTAATATTGGGTTTATAATAGATGACATACTGTATTGTGATGTACTCCATTTCATTATAATTGTTGTGAAGCATCATTGTTAGTGCCATGATCAAGGGTATAGAGGCAGCATTTTCTGAACTAAACATAAAACACTACCTATGACTTAAATAGGATTATGTTATATTTTTTCTAGTCATAACAACCATATCTGTCCTATCAACACTCATCTAACTATTATTTTGTAAGGGTAAGTAGTCTAGTATTTTTCAAATAGTGGATATCTCATTTCAAATTTAATATCAAAGGATTTGTTTTTTATAAAGGAGAGTTTTCACCCCCATCTTTATAGAATATTTCATTTTTTGCACATAGAGGGAAGAGCAGCATGACAGCGTAGCTGGGATTGTAACAATAAGACTCCTTCAGCAGGCAATAATTCAACTTTCCCTCCCTTCTCAACATGTCCACTCTCTCCCTTCATTTCTTTCTTTCCCCAGTGAGGATCAAGTGTCGTGAGCTGGTGAAGAAGATCGCCATCTACAGAAACCGTCTTGCTATCCAGCTGCCTGAAAAGATTCTCATCTATGAGCTCTATTCAGACGACTCTTCAGACATGCACTACCGCATCAAGGAGAAAATTTGCAGGAAGTTTGAATGCAACTTGCTGGTGGTCTGCTCCCAGCATATCATCCTGTGTCAGGTCAGAGGAGATGAAGTTCCATAGTCAACTTGAAATTTCTTGCTTGTGTTTGCCAGTGCCTTTTTGTGTTCGGGGTCTTTTCTCACATAATCAGACAAACAGTTTTCCTTCAGTTATGCTTCTCATACTAAATAGTACTGACCTTTCACGGACACTCTTGTTCTTTGTAAATTACACTAAAACAGACTTGTCAGATTGTACAAGGGGCCGTAGAGACATTTGAGCACTATTAACATGATGGAAACAGAGTGATTCAGTGTTTAACCATTCAATACTAGCCCAAACAGCCAAGAGAAAAAAAATGATAATATGACGAAATTACTGGTTTCCCAGATGTTCCTGCCTAGTTTGCAAAAGACTCCAGCTGTGCATGTGCTCTGCAGGCTCTGTCTCTCTACCCTTTTCATCACTCTTTAAACAGGATAAAGTAAGACAGTTGAATGAAGGGGAAGAACCAAAGTCTGAACCAGTGGGTGTCCCTGAGGGTACCTCTCTGCTTTTTGTCTGTGTGTGTTTGACAGAGGCTGGAAGGAAGGATCAGCCATAACACAGAGGTTATTTCCCTTTAAATCTGTCTGTGTGACAGAGGTGCTTCAGATCTCTCTGTTACAAGCATGCTTGTGTTTCATACTTCAGACAGCTTTTAGACTCTATAAATGGGCTGTGCTCGTATGGGACCTGTATGCCTGTGTCAAATCAAATCATTGCTTATCTTTATGGCATTGCTTTCTGACGTTGAACCACACTTAGTTGTGTTTAAAAGAACAATGTGCTAAGATTTGTTAGACATTTACAAGTATGTTAAAGTAATGTAAAGGATGGGATTAATAGACTGTGCAATAATAAAAACTGGATAATTTGGTCACACTGAGCCAGTCTGTGTTTCATGTGTTATATGTAATTGTGGTCTCACCTCTCCCTCTCTGCTCTTGTGCAGGAGAAGAGGCTCCAGTGCATGTCCTTCACCAGTGTCAGGGAAAAAGAATGGGTGATGGAGTCTCTAATTCGCTACATCAAAGTGATTGGTGGTCCGCCAGGCAGAGAGGGCCTACTAGTAGGTTTAAAGAATGGAGCTGTGAGTATTTCGAGAAAATACATTCCTACATTAAGTAACCTTTGAAATGGCACTCGCGCTCACAAGCCAGTGGTCCATGAATTTGAACATAAAAGAAAGTGCTTTCGTCTTGAAGGAAGATTTGTTTTTATGAGGATGGGACTGCAAGTCACAACAAACTTTCCTGATAATGTTTATGATTTAACTTGCATTATCTCTGATGTTGTATTCTGATTTCATTCTGCTGGTCATTGTTTTTGTGATGTAGATCCTGAAGATATTTGTTGATAACCAGTTTCCCATCACGCTGCTGAAGCTGTCAACATCAGTGCGCTGCCTGGACATGAGCGCCTCCCGCAATAAGCTGGCTGTGGTGGATGAGCACAACACTCTCTTGGTCTATGACATCAACAGTAAAGAACTGCTTTTTCAGGTCAGTGGACAGGATTAAGGGGATGGTGGATGAACCTAACTTGGCAGATTTTAAAATACATCTCGAAGGTGCAGTGGGATGGAATGAAATGGAAACATACATACAGTATATGTATAATTATCTACGTTAGGTAGAGGTACACACTGTACTCATGCACTACTTGGTCTGTGTTCCACAGTCACCTCTAGACCTCTTTTACCTGCCTCCTCTCTTTTGCTTTCCCTGTAGGAGCCTAATGCTAACAGTGTGGCCTGGAACACCCAGTGTGAGGACATGCTGTGCTTCTCTGGCAACGGCTACCTTAACATCAAGGCTAGCAACTTTCCTGTACACCAGCAGAAGATGCAAGGCTTTATGGTTGGCTACAACGGCTCAAAGATCTTCTGCCTCCATGTCTATTCCATGTCCGCTGTGGAGGTGCCTCAGGTGTGTTGTCAGCCAGTCCTGGTCTGGTGGCAGTGAAAGTGTTCCATGTGGTCATAATGTAGAAATGAGGGCACGCCATTGCCAACAGTTGGTGTATCTTAAATATGGTATTCATGCGTACTACAAAGACAAAAAAATAATTAAATGCTGCTTTTCTATCAGTTATTGAGAAGTATGTGGTGAAAATCTAATTTTGTTGGTGGTTTTGATGGTCTTGCTGTTGCTCTGCCCAGTCGGCGCCCATGTACCAGTACCTGGAGAGGAAGATGTTTAAGGAGGCCTATCAGATCGCCTGTCTAGGTGTGACAGACAGTGACTGGAGGGATTTAGCCACAGAGGCCCTGGAGGGACTTGACTTTGACACCGCCAAGAAGGCCAGTCACACACGAATTGTGGCAATCATTGACCCACTCCTTTTACTACCTTCATTTTGACAGAATGCTAAAAAACCTAGCAGCAATAGAACATTGCTTGTACCTTAGCGTTACTCTTAGGCTTTATCAACACTCACAAGGCAGTTTGCAAAGGCAAACACAAAACATCCGATTTTGAGAGGTCATCCCCAAAATAATTTCTTGTCTTTTCCTTTTTTTCAGGCCTTCATTAGAATAAGAGACCTGCGCTACCTGGAGCTAATCAATAGCATTGAGGTAACGCCTTCGCTTCATAAAGGGAGAAAAAAAATCCTTCAATATTGTGTAAAGCTAAGTTCACATTTTTTTATTTGCTGATTTCTGCTCCAACCAGAGGTGACATCTCCATTGTTAGACAAGGCGTAGGGGAGACTGGGCCAATCACAATTATTCTGGTCATCATACATTTAATTGCTAGATTTTGAACTGGGGCTACGCTTCACATGCTACACACTGAAACAAGGGAGGAACCTCGATCCTGAATGACTTTCTCGGGTCCAATCCACACACACATGCATGAAAATATATACACACTGCAATGCACACACACATTCCTTGACGATGTGCATGCAGAGCAGAGGAAAGTCTTTTTCAATTTGGGTACTGCCAGGAGAACTTTTCTGCCATTCTCCCTTTTGAAAAGGTGAAATGCCCTTCTTTCAAAGTGTGCTATTTTCAGTGATATGAAAGAAATGTTCATAGTATTCTATAAAAACAGTATTTGTTCTCTGTTTCATTATGATGGATGGTATAAGAGTTTAGAGTCAGTTAAAAAGTGAGCCTTTCTGCATCCAGCAATAGTTTTTAGTGCGTCCTGCATTGTTTGACTCATTCTGTGTGTGAGCAGGCGTTCATAACATTTGTGTATATGCGTGTACATGCATGCGAGTGTTTATCTCTCCACACATGCCAGTGTTTGTGTTGACTGATTTGCAGGAGAGGAAGAAGCGGGGTGAGAACGACAACGAGCTGTTCCTGGCAGACGTCTATGCCTACCAGGGGAAATTCCACGAGGCAGCAAAGCTTTACAAACGCACTGGCCACGAATCCAAAGCCCTGAGCATGTACACTGACCTGCGCATGTTTGAGTACGCCAAGGTGATTAAATCATCAATTGACAAAAACACACAATACGCATGGACAGCATACCTTTGTATCAATATGGACAGAACAACTGGAAAGGGCTGCATGTTTTAAGACTTTGGAACATATGTTTTTCTTCATCATGTGCAGCCATGCCAAGTTGGGGCCCTGCACTGTGTTCAACCAGCCCCCTTTACCATCTGTCTTTCATCTCCTCATATATCACTGGAATCTCCACATATATCATCTAATCAGTACACACATATTCCTCTACAACACAAGGGTACACTCAGAGACGCGGTTTTAAATGGTGCACAAATGGAGGGAAATAAGGCGAGTGTCTGCTCTTACATGAATACTTTGATGAGGAGGTCAGTTGGAGTTGAGACAAATTCATGCTTTATTATGTTTACATGTGGGTGGACACTTTGATCATCAGCATTGCATTCACATTGCTGGAGAGGATGACACAGCCATGATCATGTATATTTGTGTGTGCATGTATACCAGATTTTATGTGTGTTTGATGTGGCTGCTGTATATTTGTGTGGCCATCTGGTCCGACAGGCTGTTTGTTTTAGATAGGATGGACACCGGAGGGAAAGGCCCTCGGGCCGCCTGCTGTTTGTGTGACTCTCTTCCTCCTGTCTCGGCCTTGACCCACGTGGTTCTCGCTGTCTGAACTGGACATCTCTTGCGCTTCTTCCGGATTAGTCTCAGGATTCTTGTTGAAAAATTACCATTGGTACTTTAGAAAGTTTGCAGCTGTGTGTCTTTTTCTTGCAGGATTTTGTCGGAGCGACAGACCCTAAGAGCTCTAGGATCCTGATGACCAAGCAGGCAGACTGGGCTAAGAGCAGCAAGGAGCCCCGGGCAGCAGCGGAGATGTACCTGTCAGCAGGAGAACATCTCAAAGCCATAGACATTATAGGAGAACACGGTTGGGCAGACATGTATGTGTCAGTCACTGTAGATAAGCCTTCCACCATAAAATACACTGCTATTCCTGTTTAACCCTTTCTAAACAACCTTCTTAGATATGTGTGCATAATTTCCACAAATCTATGTCTATGTCATCCAGAATATAACTTCTTTGATTATAGTAAATACACACATTTTCTACTTCATAACTCTAATTCTCTTTCTAAAATGCCTTAGTTTCACTGTTAGAAGTGGAATTGTCTCTCTTTGAGTTTATAGGTTCTTAGACATTGATTGAACCCTAACATTAGTGGCATGACAATGATGACAATTGTTTTTATTTCAATTAGGGGAGTGAAACCAGACAGTCAGATTTAAACCCTGGTGCACATTCAAACTCACCCCTGTACCCTACTCCATCACTACTGTTGATTCCCCCGTCAGCTCAGACAACCCAATCATTCCTGGCTGCCGTAAAAACCTTACCCTACCAGTGCGTCGGTGCAAATTCATCTGCTGAAAGGGAAAAGTTTAATTGTGGAAAAGAAACTTTCAGAAGACTCCACGAAGCATGACTTTTCAGTTATGTCTTGTGTCCAGTAGTTCAAGTTGTAAATGGATTTTTCCACGAGGGAGAAAGAGTAGATGTAATTTAAAGAATTTTTAAATAGGTCACTAAACATTTTTGTGGAAAAAAACAAACATTAGACACAAATTAACAATACGTAGCAGCACAAGGCAGCAAGAGTATTAAAAGGTATATAGACGACATGCTGATGGTAGCTAAGGAAGTACATGGGAAATGATTACCTTTCCAATAGCTTTCACTCATACATGCGTAGTGGGAATGTGGGGTGCAAGTGTGTGTTGTTGAAAACCAGGCAAACTGATAAACCAGTGTCTTATGGTCATATCAGAACTCCCCACTGTCTCCATCTGACCTATTGTCTGCATACTGTAAGCCTCCTGTGGTGCTACCAGTTGGTCAACACCGCAAACACTGCAGCTGAACAGAGTCAGGTCTTTTTTTTAACCTGAATCTGATTCAGCTGTTGGCCCTGACTAGTTCATATTCTTTTTGGGGTCATGAGCATAGTTTGATACAACAGAGCCCCGTGTAAGGGTTTATCTCCACTCGCCCTTCTTCTTTCTCTGCTCATTCCTCTCTCCTCTCATCCAGGCTGATCGACATCGCTCGCAAATTGGATAAGGCTGAGCGCGAACCACTGGCAAAGTGTGCGTTCTACTTTACGAGGCTGAAGCACCATGGCTATGCCTCCGAGACTTATTCCAAGATGGGAGACTTGCAGGCTCTAGTGCAGCTGCATGTGGAAACCCGGCACTGGGAAGAGGTCTGACACACTTATGAACATGGGAGGCACACCTGCTCCGCTCATCATGGCTTATAGATATAGTGTCCTGAGACAATCCCATAAATATAATGTGTGCCACATAGGACTGTGCTAAATAAATTGCTGTGTATATTGCAGAAACCAATATCGTAAACCACTTGAATTTCATGGCTTGCTAAATTTTTGCAGGGATCTCCAGAAAAGTATATTGCATTTGTTAAATTAACCATAGCCAAATGCAAACGATAAGACAACACATCTGTCTAATTTCCTCATACACTGACAAACTTAAGCCACACACACTCCAGAACTAATCATTTGGATTTCTCTGAATCCATGCCCACACGATAACTGTGTGAGAGAGCGAGAAGCACAAAACACTCTAAGTCTCTATACTGCTTCCAGTCAAATTCCTGCATCGGGGTGGATGATGCTGCTCAGACAAGAAGAAATTATTGCATGTCTTAAATACCGTACATCAGCTGTCTTTAATCAAGTAAAAGGCATTCCCCCCAAAAAAGAACATTGGCAATTTGCATGCTGAAACAGAAAAAGCCAAAAACAGAACATCAAATCATGATCACGTGGTTCTGCAGCAGTGTCTGAGGAAGCTTGGATATTTATGTGACCCTCGGAGAAGAAAAAGAAAGATTGGAGGGAGAGAGGGAGACATGTTGAGAGAGCTGTTATGATTTATGTGCTTTACTCGGGGAAGGGGACACCAAGACGGGATGGAGCGCAGACTAGAGTTTCAGCATGAGCCATATGGATGCCATTCACTGAACCCACTCTTTTCTAAAACAAAGTATTTCTTTAAATGACTTTGGGCTCTCTGGCCTGGCGCACGCACATACACACGCTCCCTTTCTCTCTTTTATTGTATGGTATGACTAGTGTGTGTACATCTGTCACTGTGACAGGCAAATACGTGTCCACAGGGCACTACAATAGCCCTTTATAGTCTGTCACTCAGACAGGATAAGAGCTGCAGTTGTAGTTCTAATTGAGTGTGAAATCAGCTTAGCTCATACACCTTTCTTTGTCCTCAGCTAATTGATAATGCTGTAGAAATATTTTGATAGAATTATCTCTTAATAATTTGTAGCAACCCGTGTCCCTAATCAATTGCAGTTCAACCATAATTACCCAGAGCAGCCTTACGCTCTTCTTTATAAGTTACAGTCTGTGGGACTTATACATACTCATGTCAACTGGTCATACTGTATTACATTTCTCTCCTTTGCTCTCACCTATCCATTTCTCAGGCCTTCTCACTGGTGGAGAAGCACCCCCAGTTCAAAAATGACATTTTTGTGCCATACGCCCAGTGGTTGGCTGAGAATGACAGATTTGAAGAAGCACAAAAAGGTGAGTTTGCATCACCACCAGGGCTGCACCAACACATCGGATATGCCTGTGTAGGCTGCTCCAATCTATACATTCATATTCTTTTTTTTAATTAAAGGTAAGTTTCCAGGATAATTTTCCTAAAGTCTTCAGCCACAGCTAATGTTTACATATGGAAGTGATAAAGCCTGGCCAGCTCTGGACGCAGACATTTTTCACTACTTCCTCAAGATTCACTATATCCACTGCAAAACATGATCCTCTTTGCTGGAGCAGAGCAGAACAGAGCTCGGCTGCCTGTTACTGAATGACATGCATGCATGCCTCTAATCACCAGTACTACAAGCGGCTCTGATGATGATCACTAACTGTAACCATAGTTATAATCAGCTCATAGATTTATAATTATGATCTCAGCAGGCATATTTCCTCCTCTACATAATCTTCCTCCGCTTTCCCCGACATGACTGAACAGGCCTGATTGTATTGGAGCTTGCTTATGGTCATGCAATTTGCTGATCATGTGTATTTAAGTCAGACAGTGACACAATATTGTGTTATCAGTGATTGTAACTGAGTCTTAAGTTTCTGGCTTGTCCCCTATCAACTGCGCTGGTACTCAATGACAGCTTTAGAAATGATTAACACTTGACTGAAGTGGTTGGGTATATATGTCCGGGGGTTCTTAGATTTATCCTTGAATTTAGTCTTAAGATCATTTCTGACTGTGTGCTAAGGGTTTAGTCAGGGATAGCCATGGACCAAAAGAAAAAAAATCTAACTTTTTTTGAAAGATGAGATCATGGTGATGGTAGAGAAAATTAAAGCCAGGCGACACATATTATTTGGTGGACTAAATCGTGGGTTGAAAAAAAAAAAACCAAGTGAGCAACTTTGGAGTGTGTTACTGCTATACAATGTTCATAAAGCTCATGCAAAGGTCACCACAGGCTTATATGTGCTTTTCTGCTTAAGTACTACATAAGATTCTAAGTCCGTTTTATAAATGAGGCCCCAGTTGTAGTCCTGAACCTCTAGGTGTCCATCAAGAGTTTACAGAGGGTCCGCAGCATTTTCACCATCACCAAAAGGCAGTTTGACTGTTTTCTCATTTTTCACATTGCCCATGTCTTTAATTTGAACACTTACAACATTCAAATCCGTGCAAAACTCGATCACTCTTAAGTCTTTGAATTGATTGATGAAGGTGAGTGGCATCAATATTATGCCATAAATTTGATTGACCTAATTTCAGCTGTACACATAGAAAATCATGTTAGGTGCTGAGATTACAAGTGTCTGAAAGCTGACCCTTGTTATCTTCACCATTATAGCGCAGGGTGAAGTGCATTTGTTTGGAAGCTTTGTGCAGAAAAAGTTGAGAACCACTGCTGTACTTTGTCAGCTTGTGTTTTATGTTTCTTTGCTTGGAAAGGTGTGTGCGTGCGTGCGTGCGTGCGTGCGTGCGTGCGTGCAGAGCTCATGTTTACTTGGGCTGTAAAGTCAAAGTGCTTCGGTTTAGTTTAATATTAAGAAGCAACGTCCCTGTTTGGAAAATACTTATGTTAAAATTTAAATTTTAAGTTTAAAAAAAAAACTTTGTATCTATTAAGTACAAATTGATTATTTAGTTATTATGTATGTGTTTCTGTATGTGTATTTTGAGAATGCAATTTGATCAGAAAACACAGTTGACCCTTAGTAATTCTTTATACATGCATGTGAGTATAGTTTAAATACATTTATTAAATAAGCAGCAGACTTTTCCAACTTTTGTAATGTATTTTCATAAACACAAATGATTGATTTTGATTTTCTTTTGTTTATTGATCAAATATAATAGGAATACAACCTACATGCAACAACCAACATGTTTTTCTTTACAATGTCTGGTAGCTATTTCCCTTTGAAATCCTTTACCACGAGAGACACGAGATGCACTGAATCTTCATTAAACAAAAGAAGAAAAAAAAACGAATTTAGTGTTTGATTGTGGAATAAATTCTGAGATGTACAGCGGAAAAACACCACAACAATGACAACTTAGCAAAAAAGATGTCACTAAAGAATATACAGTATATTTATATACGTTTTATAAAGCAAAATCTCTTGGATTGAGTCCCAAGACTAGACAGTTTTTCACGGGCATATAACACTCCATTCATCACCAATTTCTTTCTTTCACTCTTTAGCATTTCACAAGGCAGGGCGACAGAACGAGGCCGTTAAAGTCCTGGAGCAGCTTACCCACAATGCAGTAGTGGAGAACCGGTTCAATGATGCAGGGTACTACTACTGGATGCTATCTATGCAGTGTCTGGACATCGCCAGAGGTGAGAGTGAGAGAGTTTATACTGTAAGGTTTGATGCATTTATTGGTTCTTACTAAACCTTTTCTTATGTCTGTTTTTTGCCTGATGCAGAAAGTGAAGACCAGAGGGATGAAATGCTGAAGAAGTTTGAGCGTTTTCAGCATCTTGCTGAGCTCTACCACGTCTATCGCTCTATTCAGCGCTACACGGTGAGAACACGCTGCTGTTGTCGAAACTAATCTTTCACATGCAGACCAGACAAAAGTGGGAGGAGGCCTATAGATTGGCTGTCAGATTGAAAGCCCCTGGAAACAGTACCTACTACATTACTACTAGCAACAAATTCATTGTTCCTAATATGTTTGGGGTTTTTTTTAGCTTGAAGTATACTGCCAGCCCCTCTGCATTTCTGCCCACTTTCCAATCAACTTTTGCTCTCAAATTTCTTCAGGCCTCTTTGAGTTTGACAAGAGGTTTTGTGAGTTCTGGCTCTCTAAGATTATGTGAATCCCCAAAAAAAAGAGACTCAGGGTGCAGGAGAAATGAATATATGCCGAGAGGATGTTAGGCAAAGTGGACAAAAGCGGGTTGAGGGTGTTGCGTTCAGCACCATTGAAGCTGAATCTAATCAGCTTAAACTACTCAGAAACCATTATTAGAGTTTTTGGCTAATGCAAACTGCTCATAGTGATAGATATGCCCTTTATGCTGCAGCCAAAATGGTTCACTTCCTGAAACCTCTCCGACCCCTATCACCATGGTAGCCAGCCTCTTGATTTATCATGATGACTACCTAATCAGTGGTTTTCTCCATGCCCCCAGCCCTAACCTACTTACAAACAAGCAGTTTCTGGTTATGACCACTGTATGGGCGACCTGGCCTGTGTCAGGGTCCAGTGCTTGTTGTTTCAGCTTTCTGCTGATTCTGTGGTCACACCCCTGCAATAGAGAGGCATCGCTGTGATACAGACCAGAACAGGAAACCTCTATATCTCACTATAACTCTCATGGGCAGCCGCTAGAGATTTGAACTATCAACTTTTGGGATAAGGTGCTGTTAGTGATTGCTATAGCAAATCCTTCTTTCCCTTTCAGAGCACTGTGAGGTGGGATGAGGCACTGCGAAGGGTTAGGCTGCTTTTAGGCCAGTTTAAAGGATTTAAAAACTAAGAATAGGAGTCGGAGAGATGAAGCTTAAAAAAATGTAAAACTTGCACATTTGTATCAAAGATTTCCCTCATGTTATAATCCCTTCACCTTCCATCGCTCATTTTTAACTGTTTGTTTCTTCAGGATGAGCCTTTCAGTTCCCACATGCCAGAGACTCTCTTCAACATCTGCAGATTCCTCCTCAATAACCTCACCAAGGAAATACCGCCAGGCATTTCTAAAGTGTATCCTTCCATTTGAGAAAGTAGACTTAGCATAGCACAAGATATCAAGCAAATACTTTTTAGAATAGAGAAGTATTGTGGGGCCCCTTCCTCCCTGGAAGACTCTCAATACCAAACATGCCAATCTGAAATCAAGACTGGCAGAGATGGTAATGATAAAGTGGTGGAAAAGAGATAAAAGTAGAGAGAAAAATGGAAGCGCTGGCGCCACTGCAGAAACCATGCTGCTGCTGAGAGAAATAAGAGGGGTGATGATGGGGAGGAGGAGACGATGCCAGCAAGAGGCACATTCTCCGTTATTGAAACAAATACTTTGATTGCTGAACTTACGTGTACATACCCAAACACCCTAAACAATGTACTGTAATTTGACAAAATACACACAGAAAGCCACCCACAGCCACACAGACAAATCCATGCGGTCACACACACACACAGACGAGTGTGAGGAAGGAAAGCCCAGCCTTTGAGGAGGAAATTAGACTAAGCAGCTGGGATCCGCTGTGGCCAAACTGTGGCGCTCCAAAAACTTTGAACTGATTTATAGCATTAGTGGGTCTGCGTTGGGGCTTGGTTTGAACAATTAAACACAATGTCACAGAAAAGTTGCACTGAACAAGTGAAACAATAGGAGGACACACATTTATCAACAGTCCGAGCCGTGGAAAACTGGGTGTGTGGGAGGAGCTGAAGGGTAGCTGAGTGGAGAGGAAAGGAGCGGAGTGCTGTTAAGTTGTAGGTGATGGAGGAGTGCCAGTGTAGAGATGTTTGCAGCTGCAACTCATTGACCTGTCATTGCCACTCTTGGAGCTGCTCGCTGAACAATCTCTTACCATATAAATACAAATAAGCAACAATTTCCTCTACTCATATACACAACAACTGCCACACAGGCCTTTGTAAGCACACACACAAACCCACACTCTTACCAAGGTAGCACTTTTTAAGGCACTTGGCTCAGCACGGCTGTTCTACTCTTTAAATGAGGGAATAAAGCATTATAATTATATAAGTGTACATTTTTCCACATAAAATGCAACCAATTTTGAATAAGATACCTTGAAATCAATAACCCAGTGAAGCTATAACTGCCAAGTATTCCTCCTACATTTGCTTACCTTCACTTTATTATTAGCAACACCTTGTATGCACTCGCCAAGCAGAGTCGAAAACTGGGCGCATATAAACTTGCCAGGTATTCCTACGAGAAGCTCCAGGAACTGCACATTCCTTCCCGCTTCCAGGAGTCTATCGAACTCGGCAGCCTCACCATTCGCTCCAAACCATTCCACGACAGTGAGGTGTGTTTTATGAATTGGATGTACATGCTGGTATATTTAACTTGCTCTGAAATATTTGTTCATCAACTTTCTCTGAATATTAGACGAGCTATGTCTGCTCTGTGCTTTTGAATGTATATGTTAAAATTCCATGTGTTTACTGCAGGACCTGATAGAGGGCATGATGTGCTACCGCTGCTCCACCAACAACCCCCTGCTCAACAACCAGGGCAGCGTGTGCATCAACTGCCGGCAGCCTTTCATCTACTCAGCTTCATCATATGGTCGGTGTCACACAAAGAGGTCGCGTTCAGTATTTGCACAGAGAGGACTCCATTGGTGTCTTTAATGTAGCGTATCTCCTTGTATACAGAGGTGTTGCCTCTGGTGCAGTTCTACCTGGAGGAGGGCATCGGTGATGAAGAGGCTGTGTCTCTGATTGACCTAGAAGTTCCTCACACGGATCAGAGGGATGCATGCTGGCACGACATGGACAACGGTCGTATCCTTTGGTCATCTACACAATGTAACCGCACGTAAACGCACACAGAGTGACAGATGATTCACATGCTTTGAATGAATTAGGAACTCCTCACTCTGCTGGCTTTGGGAGTCTGTTTCCCTGCCCTAACACACTGCATATCTCTTGGAAATGAAGCACATGACTCCCCTCTGCCTTGTGACAGTTCTAAGAAGGTGTTTAGTCTGCGTTGGCCTCGATTCTGTACTGGTGGGTAAGCTGTCAGAGCTAAGTCATCTTAGCTCTTGAGCTAATAGGGTTAGCGAGGCTCTTCTGTCTCATCTTAATGACACTAACCCTCTGAGAGCCGTAGCCACAGCCCTAGTGCAGGGATTAACCTGCATTAGCCAGAAGACACTCAAGGGCACTGAGGTCTGCTCTGTTCTTCCAGAGCCATGACGTGACTGACAAGCACGACTGATTGGCATTTTAAACACTCTCACTTTTAGAATAGTCTTTGAGGGATAATTTTATTTCTCTGTTTTGAAATTATGTAATAATAGAAAACATGCATAACATGTAAAATATGATAAACCTGTGAAATGTATGCCTTGCTCGAGCTATTAGTTCTTAATTAACACCAATCAGAGCTGCAGGCTTTAAGGATAGATGATGGTTTGGACGATAAAGAAGAAGACCCATTTACAGCCAAAATGAGCTTCGAGGTAAGAAAGGACAGAGAAGATGAGGCGATTTATATTCCACCAACTGGAGAGGGTGAACGGACAGGGTCCATAATATAATGCGGACGTGTTTATGTATCTGTCCAAACAGCAGGGGGGCTCGAACTTTGTCCCTGTCAAAGTGAGTCGCTCGGTGCTGCGCTCAATGAGCAGGAGGGATGTCCTGATCAAACGCTGGCCCAGGCCGCTCAAATGGGAATACTTCCGCTCCCTGCTGCCTGATGTGAGCATCACCATGTGCCCCACCTGCTTCAAGGTACAGTGTTTATAAAAGACAGTAAGTGTGTATAACCTGGCGTGAACCTCAGACAAAG
This sequence comes from Hollardia meadi, assembly GCA_037974645.1. Lineage (NCBI taxonomy): Eukaryota > Metazoa > Chordata > Actinopteri > Tetraodontiformes > Triacanthodidae > Hollardia > Hollardia meadi. Next base: position 10,527,796 of record JBBPCS010000480.1, on the reverse strand, counting down.
TTGATCTGTTTTTAATTGATTTTTTTTTTCTGTCATCTATTTATTCTTGGCTCCTATGTGTGTATTTTCTCATAGATGTTTCACAGTGAGGATTATGAACTCCTGGTGCTTCAACACAACTGCTGTCCTTACTGTCGCAGGCCCATCGATGAACCAAACTGATCTACTTAAAATGAGAGCAGCTATTTAAACCATTTGGATTTTCGGACATTTCGTCATTGTTCTTTTCCATCGTAATGTAGTTCTTACTGTCATATACATAGACATCGTTTGCAATGTTGTAATGTGAATGTGTTGCATGCCATTCCTCAAGCTTCCTCTCGAGAGCGGTAATACCTGTCGTGTTTGTCCGTTGGTCATTATAGAATGTAAGAAAAGTGCACCATCAGCCAATCACCCCAGTTGGATTATGAGGATCAGATTACCTTGGGCTGTCACTGATTACATCGTCACTTTAAAGGGAACATGGATGTACAGTGTAAAAACATATATCTTTATATAATATAAACAATGTTATTATTCACAGAGAGCAAATACATCCGCCAACAAGTGCATTCCACTGGCTTATATACTAAAGCTGTACTGTATGTTTTATAACGGCATGGGCCATCTTTTGTATAATCATGAGAATGTATTTTTTATATTGGTACAAGCCTTTTCATTAAAAATATTTTTGGTATTTTTATGACAATGGCATTTCTTAATTTTAGAAGACAACTTGAGCAATATTAACTTCTTACTCTGGGAGATGGGACTTCAGGATTCGTGTATGTGACAGAGCATGAGTGGTATGCCCCACTGATTCTGATTACACTACAGGCTACGAGTTAAACTGCAGTATGTAGTGGTTAGGGATTAGGGCTTTCACGGATGCAAATAAGCTGGATTGCTCAAGAAATTTCATTTGTAGTTTGTCTTCTCTGAACGGTTTAAATCACAAATAGGCTGGTTCACTCTCTGCCTCCCCTCCCACTCACTACTCTCATCCTATTCTAATGATGCATTGATGCACACGACAGTAATGATGGGGTTCGGACAGCCACGACTGTAACCTCTCACCTTCCAAATGCTTAACATACTGCATAGCTATTTCTTGAGATTTCTCCTGTAGTGCTTTTGTACATGTGTGTGTATGTGTGTGAATTTAAGAGAGAGGGAGACTGAGATTGAATGTCTTAATTCCATCTCTGCTAACACTTTGCTCCATGCACGCCCCTAATCCGACGGGCCTGTTAAAAGGTGCCACACTGCTTCAGGGGGCTGCAGAGAACGTCTTACTTCCACAAGATCCATCCCTCCAGCCATCCTCTCTCCCCTATTTGCACTACAACTGTACGGCAAGACTCCCTCACAGTATTTTATTCAGAGAAGAGGCTGTTTTATCCAGTAATCAAGGTCTCAGAGGAAGAAAAAGACATCACCAACCGCAGCCATGAATGGCACAGAAGGACCCAACTTTTATGTCCCCATGTCTAACAAGACTGGGGTGGTTCGCAGCCCATTTGAGCACCCTCAGTACTACCTGGCTGAGCCCTGGAAGTACTCTCTTGTGGCTGCGTACATGCTGTTCCTCATCATCACTGCTTTCCCCATCAACTCCCTCACCCTCTATGTCACTGTCAAACACAAAAAGCTGAGGACCTCTCTGAACTATGTCTTGCTCAACCTGGCCGTGGCCGACCTCTTCATGGTCATTGGGGGCTTCACAGTCACCCTCTACACAGCGCTGCATGCATACTTCATCTTAGGGGTCACCGGCTGCAACATTGAAGGATTCTTTGCCACCTTGGGAGGTAAGAGATGGAGATGTAAAACTATGTTTATAAATACCTTTCCTTGTGTGTTAAAAGCTTTAATTTATATATTGATAAATACAAAGATGACCTTTGTGTGTCACTTTTGTAACTGTAATATTTTGACATACATAGTGAGTGAATACTTAAAATCTAAAATATTCTGTCTGCATAATTACCAGTGTTAAATATCAAGTAAAAGTTCTATATTTAAATTTACACCTGGTTTTATGTCTCAGGAGAGATTGCTCTCTGGTCCCTGGTGGTCTTGGCTATTGAGCGCTACATTGTGGTCTGTAAGCCAATGACCAACTTCCGCTTTGGGGAGAAACATGCCATCACTGGGGTGGCATTCACATGGATCATGGCCCTGACGTGTGCTGCTCCCCCTCTTTTCGGATGGTCCCGGTATGCTACTGTATGTTTCAGTGTCTAGTATGTGCTTGTCAGGCTTTAAAACCATATTAATCATGTGCGCACTGATGCATCCCAGTGATCTTTATTTACTTGCAGCACACTTAGAGATACATATGAATGAGATGCATAGAATCAAACACAGGGTGTGATGTTGATGGAAAGTCTGAGATTATTATTAAATGTGTGGATGCAGGTACATCCCAGAGGGAATGCAGTGTTCCTGTGGGATTGACTACTACACCCCCAAGCCTGAGATCAACAACACCTCATTCGTCATCTATATGTTTGTCCTCCATTTCTGCATCCCCCTCTTCATCATTTTCTTCTGCTACAGTCGCCTACTCTGCACTGTGCGCGCGGTAAGAACACCACTGCCAGATGCTGTATTAATAATAAGGATGTGATACCTTTTTTTTTATCCCTGTAGAGAGAGTCTCTGTTTTTTTCCTTTTTACCTTTACGGAGGTTAGCAGCATTACAGAGCAGCGTCTTTGGAGATGTGAGGGATTTAATGGCTCAAGGACACTTCAGGAGGGCAGATCATTGCCAACATGGCAGCTTATACCCAGGTCCTCCAGCTGGAGGGCAGTCTGCCTACACACCGTGTCATCCTGATGCCCTCATTAATAATAGAATAACAATATTAATCATTTATTAGCAGTCATAAATGGTTAAAACAGAATGCTGAAATTTTTCATTAAAATGAAAAGAATTGATATTTTAATCCATCGATCACTGGTGGAATTTAACTAATTACATGTACTCAAGTGCTGTACTTTAGTACAAATTTGAGGTACGTTACTTGAATCTTTTGTTTTTATACCGCCTTCTGGTTCTATTCCGCTCCACTGTACTTTTTAAAGATAAACACTGTACTTTTTAAGCAACAATTATTTGAAGACTTAAGTTTACTTTACAAAGTGAGATTTAAAACAACAACATATGAAGAGCTTTTGTTTTTTTTAAAATAGTATTTTCAGAATTCTTATAAAATTGATTTATGAAAAACATATTCAGCAGATTAATCCATAATGAAAATAATTGTTAATATACAAAATGATCCCAGTAAAACAGTAAAATCCTGCTTCTACATGTATGCTTGAGTAATTTAAACTAATAATGTAATGTATAATGATATGACCATTTCTCTACATTGAGTACTTTCACTTAAACATTTGTAATGCAGGTCATTTGCTTTAATGGAGTATTTTTTACTTCAGTAAAGGACCTGAATATTTCCTCTAGTACTGCTAACAATATATGAAATCACAATGTGAAAATAATGTGAAAGGTTGTTGGTGGAGATGAAAAAATCTTGGCTTTAAGTGACTTTCAGCAGACATATTTGCATATATAAATGAAGAGTTTGACTTAATAATGAAAAATAAACTTGATAGGCTTGTTTTACTGCCGTGTTTGAAACCATTACAGATGTAAACAAACCTTCAACGGCATGAGAAATCGGGACTAATTAACCGTAGATTCCACTGTTTTCTAGTGTTAGTCCATTGAAAAAAAAACAATCAGTCAGTTTGCTTTTCGAGCTGAGCCTTTTGTTTACATTTGGATCACAGATTAGTCCTTTAATAACCTGCGTCTGTCTGAGCTCAGGCTGCAGCCCAGCAGCAGGAGTCTGAAACCACCCAGAGAGCGGAGAAAGAAGTCACACGTATGGTAATCGTCATGGTGATCTCCTTCCTGATGTGCTGGGTACCCTATGCCAGCGTGGCTTGGTACATTTTTGCCAATCAGGGAACTGAGTTCGGACCAGTATTCATGACAGCTCCAGCCTTCTTCGCCAAGAGTGCTGCTCTGTACAACCCGGTGATCTACATTCTGCTAAACAGACAGGTATGTGAAGCAAGTGGACTGTGTGTGTGTGTGTGTGTGTGTGTGTGTGTGTGTGTGTGTGTGTGTGTGTGTGTGTGAGAGCGCGCGCGCGCGCGC
>JBBPCS010000480.1:10508841-10523539 GCA_037974645.1 Hollardia meadi | reverse complement strand
GTGTGTGTGTGTGTGTGTGTGTGTGTGTGTGTGTGTGTGTGTGTGTGTGTGTGTGTGTGCGTGCGCGCGCGCGCGCGCGCTCTACCTAAGAACAATTTTGAGGTACTCGTACTTTACTCGAGTATTTCCATTTTATGCTGCTTTATACTTCTACTCTACTTTATTTTAGAGTTAAATATTGTACTTTGTACTGCAGTGAATTTATCTGACTTTTCAGAGTAACATTTTCATTAAAATGTGTAATTGTAAGGGTGCAAATAATATATTTAATGCTTAATTAATGGATGAATTGCATGAATTAATGGAGAATGTTTCATGAATTCTTGTTGCTCACTGACAAACGATCAAGTCACTAATATTTGAGATTTCTTTTTTCATGCAACACCACCCCTCAGATTTATCTTGTGACCCTTAGGAGAGCGCCAACCCCTAGGTTGGGAACCAGTGGCCTGAACTACCAAACTGTGTATAAAATAGTTAAAACTAACTCTTTAACCAGCTACTACAGTAAGGCATCAGTAGTAACAGTCTCTAATAATGTCATATCAGTCACAAGGGCCATTTTTCTTTGTAACGTCTATCTAACTTTTTGCCTTTTAATTTTGACTTTCATTGCTATTTCATCATTTCCATTTTTATTTTACATACTTCTAATTATTTACATTTGACTTTTTATCAGAACTAATCTTATCTTACATTTTGCCTAAATTGACATCAATGCGTTGGCACTTTTACTTGATTAAATAATGCAAATATTTATTCCACCACGGAGTGAAGTGTATCATAACTGTGATTCTGATGTTTGTCTTTTTGGCCCACAGTTCAGAAACTGCATGATCACCACAGTGTGCTGTGGAAAAAACCCATTTGGCGACGATGAGGCTGCGGCCGCCGTCTCCAAAACTCAGTCTTCATCCGTCTCCTCCAGCCAGGTGGCCCCTGCTTGACCTCTCCTTCCCCCCTTCAATGTCCCATCTGTCCCTGCACACCTAGAGACCCACCACCGCCATGCAGCACTACGTTCCTTTGGCCAATCCTCTTGACTTACCTCTCCATGTGTCCTCACTGTAGTGGCACAATTGCACCTTTGGTGGGTCTCAAGAGCCAGCATGTGTATTTTCAATCCATTTAATCATGGAAAGTGTTCAGCTGGCTTCACAGAGTTAAACCGGCTTCAAGGGGGTGTTGTCCGTGTGATGATCCAGCTGAACACATTCCAAGCTCCCCACTACCCAAAACACCACACGATTTCATCCACATCAACACGCGTTCAAGTAATTGTTGCAGCTATATATCCCCAAAATGCGCTTTAAATAATCCATTTCATGAATACTTAGGTGAGATTAGTCATGAATATTAATAATTAGATATCTCAGATACGTTTTTAAGGCATCGGATGGGGTTGTCAGATGGTCTCTCCGTCTCTCTTCTTGTCTTTACGCTGACAAAACTGAGATTATTAGTTTGCGTTTGGCATCAACGGAGATATGAGTGTAAACAGATGGACCTGAAAAGAGCCTCTGCAGGGAGAAGGTGCCTCCTAAGAGAAAGTGAATGTGTGCAAGTGTGTGTTTGCGTGTTCACGTTTTTGAATGGATGTCAGAATGTCAGTGTGTGTGTATTAAGGAGATATTATTTTGTTCATTGTGTAAATGTTAGGACCTTGTGGAAGTTGTTCTGTGTCCTGCAATAAAAACAAAGCTAAATGTCTGCACGACTTTTCCTTTACTTGCCTTCTCATGAGAACTTTTACAAGACTTTCTGAGAAGTTCCAGATGCTTGTTTGTCGGCTTTTGGGTGGCGGGCCAAGATCCTAATGGCTTTCAAATGTTATTAAACTTTGCTATGTAATGCATTTAGAAATGAGACCTCATACAATAAGCATTGTGTGGACATGTTAAAATCCTAAATACTGTAATTTATTTCACAAACTTTGACAAGTCATTTGGCATCACAAATAGTCTCTCCTCAGATTATATCGAGCTCAATTTTTTTCCTCATAAATGTTAAATTTCCCTCTTTGACATTGTTTAGAATCCAACACGAAGTTCATCCGTTTACAAGCACACTGATTAACACTTCTATACTAATGCAGCTCTTCCCAGTGAACTACATTACATCTGATTTCATAAATTTCAATCAACTATATTCTTCTCTCCACTCCTCCACCCATCACCAACCTGCAAAGCACAAGAGGACGTACTATTCAAAGCACTGATGGGCGTCAGTCAGTCACTTTCACCTGTAACACCTGAGAACGTTGCAGGCTTTAGGAGATGGGAGGAGTTCAACAAGGTCCTTCCTACTCATCCTGACGAACAGGCCACTTGAAAGCATTATAACACATCTATAAATATTGCTATGGACATTATAATACAGTACAGTGCATCATTGGCTCGTTCCCTCAAGAAAAGGGTTCAGTGCGTTAAGGTTGCCACCAGGGCTTACTGTAGGTCCCAGTAACTGTAAAGACATCCAGAAAAAAAGCCTCATCTTCAAGCTCTTACACATTCCCTCTAAAGTGTAGCTGAGCCAGACTGTAATTCTGTCCATGTCATAGGGAAAGATTTAGGAAAATGTCTTGGCATTCCCACATCAGCAAAATGTATGACGCTTGAGGGGCAGGTTTAAGTCCTCCGCTCTGCCACTTTTCACGCCTCTTACAGTCTTTGGGAACCATAATGACACTTGTGAAGGCTCACTCCTTAGTGGGCGTCATTCCCAAGTAACTATGTAGGTAGGAGAAAGGCAGCTGTCAGCAGGAGAAAGAGATGGCTAGTAGAAAAGCTACTGTCTGGTTCAGGCTTCACTGCAGCACTCGTAGATGTTGTCCTCCACAAGGGCAATGACCTGCTCGAACTTGTGGTGCAGCTGAGTGCGCCGTGCGGTGGGGTTAGACTCCAGAGCGCTCACCACCTGAAGAAAAACACAACAGAGATGACTTTCAGTGGCTGCGGAGCATTCATGCATCTATCTATCTATATAGGAGATGGAGGAAATCAGCCACCTGCCTGGACATAGAAAGCTGAACGACAGAAAGGGAGAGCTGCAGCGAAACAACAGAAGCACTTCAGCCTCTTCTCCAGCCTGCACGCATGCCTCCACACCACAAAAGCTCTTTGCTCTTCACATATTTACAAAACCCACATCTGCTCTGTTATTCATGCCCAATAGTTGTCACGGTGTCAGTGGGATTTATGGGCTCTTAGCGGCAGTGTGCTACCAGGCAGAGCGAGCTGAGCTGGGGCGCGAGAATAGGCAATCAGGGGCCATTCACAGAGCGCTGTGAATCAGAGCCTAAAAGCCCCTGGCCCACGTCAGTACTGTAGCATGACAGAGGAAAGCAGCTAAACTGTATTATCGTGAGGGTGCTCCATTAAGGCACAGTCACCGCTGACTAAGCCTCTCTTGAGAATAGTCACAGCAGTAAGGAAACATGGGGGAGGACAGCTGGTAGGGCTAGTTCAAAGAGAAGCAGGAGATGTGAAGCAGCAACTTAACAGCATCATTTAACAGATAAGGATGGTGGATAAAGAGAAGGTAAACAGCACGCTGTTTGCTTAAAGTGAAAGGTACATGTGGGCTGGAGGGGAGGATTGGACCCATTAAAGAAAGAAAATAGTTATTTAGTGCACATATTCAAAGCCATTGAGAGAAAGGTTTGCTACATCTCTCAACGTGCACATGATCTTCCGCACTGATGCGTCACGCTCTGGTAGCCGTTTGTGAAACTAAACATGGCGAAAGGGTTTGACTGAGGTGTTGTGGCTGCAGAAAGAGGCCAGTTTAAACACGAGTGACATTTCTAATCCAAATCTGCAATCAGACAAACAGAGGAGTAACGTAAGACTCCCTTCTCTTACCTGGTTTCTGTATTTCTTGGCGTATTTGTAGATTTCTGTCAAGGCCAGGTTGGTGTTGAATTCATTTCTGTATTTCTACAGGACGAACAACAGGCCGTTATATTAGACTCAATTCCAAAATACAACTTGAATGTAATTCCAGGCTTTTTTGGAGCCAGATGAGTACGACATTGAACACTTTACTCACTCGTGACTCCTCAGCCAGGTGAGCGTTCATCTCCTGCTCGCTGAGAGGTGCCATTTCCTGTATCTGCTGGTAGTAGCCCTGCACTCTCTTCTTATACTCAGGGATCTCCTTGGCATACAGCAGCTTGTTGGTAGGCGAATCCTGGAAAAGAAAAAAACCCATTTCACTTCAGGACAGTTTTTCACCATTTATTGCAGCAATATGCTTTTTAATTTGGCAGTATGTCTTTGCTCATGTGGAACAAATCTGAGCAAGCGGGAACACATGTTAAAAAGATTCGAAATTCATGTACAACTAAATGCTAAAACAGGAGGATGCAGAGCTCAGCATCGTTGTTGTCATGGACATGACTCGGGGGTGTATGAAGTATGTGAGTATGAAACAACTCATCTGCCTGCCTGAACCACCGCCAGGCTCCATATATAGCAGGACTTCAACCTTTAATGCCCTTTGGCCGGTTAATCAATAATTTACCACTGGAACTCAGTCTTCAAAGAAGAGGTTTGCACATTATTGTGCAGTCTAAAATCAGGTTTAGTTGGACTGGATGTTATTTAAGACCCAATCTAAACCAGCATAAAGTGAGACAATGGGAGGAGGGGACGATTTCCTTTCCACACTACGGGAGACTCAAAAACTCAGAGAAGGAACATTCCAGTCTAAACAAGACTCCTTCATACCTCTGCCACTCTCTCCACAGTCACTTCAGGCACTGGTGCTTATTCAAGCGAGGAGAAAAGTAGCAGGGCTAAGAGGTTGTGGGCACACTCTGGTAATATTAGTGACTACTGTTGCGAGCGAGTGTGTAGGTCTTTGTGAGCCAGAGAGAAAGGGACAGAGAGAAAGTAGGACAGGGAAAAAGAGGCGGCCAGCCTCAGCTTTCAGCATCAGTGAATGTGCTTACAGCGCACCTTAATATTTCTTTGTGTCATGAGTTATTTGTGTCACCTAATATGTGTGTTTGTTTGCATGTGTGTGTGTGTGTTAAAAGGTGCTGTGGGAGTGACAAAGGCTAGGGCCACGGTGGCTCCTTCTACTGGGGAACCCTCTCTGTTCCTGTCCACAAGGTCACTTCCTGCTGTTTGCCCATCTGCCTGGTAACCCCCCTGTGACCCCTGGCCCTCCATGTCTGCATCTCGCCAGATAAGAGGGTTTCAGTGGAAACAGCAATAGTTGCTAATCCAGACGCTGTACCCTTCACTGCCCTCTCCTGAGGCTGTCACACACACTCATGCACAAACAAGCGACTGTAAACACTCGAGGAAAATGTAGAAGCGTGTCATGCCACTCCCCTTGACCCGCAGGAAAAAAAACAAAACGTAGCCATATCCTTGAGCCTGGTGAATTTGTGCGCAGCCAGATGCTACATGTTAATGAGGAGGCTGCAGATGCACTCGAAAATACCTCATCACTGGATGTTTTATTTCTTTACATCCATAGGTGTGTACCAGCCTGCACGTACATGTGAATATTGCTGCAAAAGGTGCTCTGGCTCTTTGGCAATGAACTGAAGTATATAAATGAGACTGTTTCTCAGTGAAAGAGGAGCATTATTTGATGAGTCCTCGGCTCTCTCCAGGGAGGAAGCGAGTCAGAGGGAGACAGGAAGCAGAGCGTGCTCAGGGTCATGGTGTCTGAGGGATGAGACGGATTTGTGAGCAGTGAGGACATTGACATGCAAGCGCGTGCACACACACACACACACACACAGAGGCACAGACATACATATGCACGCATGAACACACACAGACACACATGCTAGCACACAGCTCAAAAAGAGATCCCTGGTGCTTATGACCTTGGATCGGCCGACTGGGCTGAAATAACATGAGGAGAGGTAGATGGAGCTGACAGTCTGAAGGCTTAGGGAAAAGGCTTCACAGGGGACTCGGGAGGTATGTATTTGTGTGTGTGTGTGTGTATTAGATAGATGGATATATAGATATATACATAGATTTATAAATTTAATTTAATTTGGCATTTAATAGGTAATCGGGCACGGGTACAGTACGATAGATCAGAGGTTTTTAAACTGTGTTTGTGTCTCCCATTCCGGAGTGGAAGGGGAGATGACTGAGGTGAAAGGAACAGGTGGGTCAAAATTTGTACTTCTTCTTGGAGTCATAACTTAGTCAAATCTTAAACCTGCAGTGTGGACCTTCTGTCTCTCCCTTCTGGCAGTGAGAGTAATGTGACGGCAAAGGCTCCGCCATACTTCTACAGCTCCCTCCTTCATCTCTGACAAACCAAATACAAACCAATCTTCACTGGCTGACTGATAACGCATTGCTACCAGTACGCCAGCGTGGGAAAGGCGCCACAGACACCAGATTTAAAAACTCTGGTATACTGCCACATACAGAGATTTAACTGGCGGTGATAAAATTTGTTTATGTGAAATGATAGATAGATGGATGGATAGATAGATGGAGAGATAGATAGATAGATAGATAGATAATCTCACCTTGCCAAGCTGCAGGTCAGAAATAGAACAGGCATCTATGAAGGCCTGGGCGATGACAGACAAACAGGCGTCCATGTGATCCGTCTTATCTATGTCAAACACAAACTGAGGATTCTTCAGGATGTTCACCCAGAATCGCAGAGGTAAACTGCAGAGGGAAAGAGAAGCTTTAAAAGCCTTGCACTTGCACAGTGAGGTGGCCAAGGGGGACTTTAACCCCGGAGTTAAGTCGTCTAACCTGTTGGTTTTCCAGATGTGCAGGGTGTCTGGGTCTGTGATGCCCCGTTTGTCAGCCTGCTCCTCCAGGAAGTCAAAGAAGTATTTGACAGCTAGAGGAGGGCGGTCCGGAGGGATGCTAAGGATGGCTTGAAAGAGGTCATCCAAGAACTTCTGAAGAGTTCCCTGTGGAGGAAAAGAAAAAAGGCGGCTCATGCATACGCAGAGACATGGTTTCGTGGGATGTAGGAGTTTCTAGACAGCTCCTGAGGCTAGTAGAGGCCATAAAAACATATCAAGCTGCAACTTATGTCTTAGTAGTGTTGCCAAACGGTCTCTTGTTTCTTGTGTTCACCTTGGTAGACAGGAGGCGTGTCAGGTAGATTTCAGGCAGGACCTTCTTGCGGTGGCTGTGCCTGTGTGACTTCTTGGTCTCCATTAGCTCATCATGAGGTAGGACCTAGAAAAACAGAGGCCAAAGATCACCAGGTTGAAGTCATAAACAAACCCCCCTCATCTGGGTCTAAATGAATGCCCTACTGTCTCTGCTGTCTTAGTTGTCAAAGAGGAATTTTCTGTTTCTTGCACATGACACATGATCCAGAAACCACATCAGGGTATTTTGAAACACTGAAAAATATACAGGATTGAGGAAGTGATGGGAGTTGGGAAATTCTGGTTGATGTGTACAGGATCCTGTCTCTGGCTTGCTCATACGGGTTTAAATAGGGGTTGGGAAGAGAAAAAAAACAAAACAGAATCCACCTACTTGTGTCAAAAAAGGACTACAGAGCTGTCCTGTAAAACTAACTATTCACCCGGCAAATTGTGTTCCAAAGAACTCATTATTCTAAAGTCAAAGGGGCCCATATCTTGGCTTACGTTTATAAAAGAGCTTAAGCTGCATTAGTGCTGTCATGTCCTCTCAGCAGCTTTCCTTTTCACCTCCATTCACCCCCTGTCGTCAGGCCCGTTCCGGGCTGACTAACAGTGGCACACACAGGAAAAACTCAGGCAATAAACCCGGTGCCCACTTATAGAAATATTCTGATTACCTATGAGGAGATACTCACCAAGTGTACATACTTCTCCGTATCCAGATCTTTAACTATGGAGAAAAAAAGAAAACAATGTGCAATCAGCAAGGTGGAGACCTGAGAGAATGAGAGGAGACAGGAGGAGGGAGGACAGACTAGTGTGACAGATAGGACAGGGGGGAAAAAATGAGAGGGAGATTGACAGGAGAGCAAGGGAGATAGAGTACATGCGAGAGGAGAAAGTGATTAAGGCGGACTGTGGGCATGTAGGGGAGGGGAGCTGTCTGAGAGAATGAAAGAGAAAGATCACAAGTGAAAAGAGTGAGATTAGTGGAGACAGACAAACGGAGACTGTGATTGGTTCTGGAGCCGTTGTAATGAGATGGTAATGCTTGGCCCGCGCTGGGAAAGAGCATTAAACCTGGCTGGTTTATATATAGATCTAAAAACACTCAAACATGCACGAACACGTATCCAAATACATGAGGTCCAAAATACAAACTCAAAGCTGACAAAAAGACAAACAAATACAGTCAATTATTGTACACACACCAGCAAAAACAGGCATTTTGTGCGCACACACAACAGCATAGCCAGTGTGTTCTCATTACAGCGTGCTCTGCCAGAGATGCGCCTGCCCAGTGGGCTTCAGTACAGACCCTCAACACTGATCACAGGCAGACAGGACAGTGTTTTATATTAGCCAGGGAGCACTTCAGGCTCATAACACCCCCTTGACGCTTTGAAGCCAGAGCCAGGTTTGGTCCACATAAGCCTATTTTTGGCCCAGTATGAATGAGAGGAGAGGATTTGATGGACAGAGCCAGGGCAGAAGTGAGCTCTGGTCTAGTACTGATTATGTAAGGTAGATCCAAGACAATGAACGGACAAGCCCATTTAAAGGCTGTACGTAAACTCATCTGTCAACAGGCAGAGCAGTCTTTATATTCCGCGTTGAGGCTGGACAATGGGCCAACATGTGTTGCATTTTTGGCCACAAGCTGACATTTGCTAATGGAATACATCTATAACAGAGAAAAAGAGCTCTGAATGTAACGCCAGCGGAGAGTACGTGTTGGGATTTATTAGGTGCCAGTGTGTTTAGATGTCCGCTGTGTCTTTTGGGGCGGGAGGGTGTGTGGTTTCAATGCGTGTTTACATGAGCGTATCATGTTCTCGTGACCAACTAAGCATGTACCGTTTCCTGTGATCGAGTGAGTGCGCGTGTTTACCCAAGTGTGTGTGAGTGAGTGTGACAAAATGACGGGGAGTGGGTGTGTTTGAAGGTGACGTATACCTCTCCCCATGGTGTTCTCTTTCTTGTCTTTCAAGCTCATAGCCAGCGATGCCCCCTCTGGGATCTGTGAGGGGAGAGGAGAAGAAGGGAGGGAGGGAAGACAAGAGAGGGCACGGGGTCAGGGGTGAGTTGGGGTGCACCAGAACAGCATCATTAAGCATGCCCTCAAGGGGAGTGTGGTGTTGAGAGGTGTATATTGGTGTGTGTGTGTGTGTGTGTGTGTGTGTCAGTCTTGCATGCATCAAGAGTGGTGGCAAGTCTGCAGGAGCCTGGCTGGGCTCATTAAAGTCAACCTGTGGTGAAATGAACAGCCTCGCCAGTGAACCCAGACTGTTAGTACAAGCTGCAGCTCGCTGCTTTCACAGCTCTGTCCCCATGGCTCAGCAAAAACTAAACAGAGCACTTAACAAGTACAGGTAAAGGGTCGAAGGTCGAGGGTCACTGAACGCACTTTACTCACGCACTAATGAACAGAGACATAAGCAAACGTAAAGACATTCTTAATCGGATACCAGACATGACATTTTACTTGTTTGGTTATTTCTTAATAAAAAACATTGAAACGTGAAAAACCTGAAACTTCATAATGAACATTGGTTTCTACAGTATAATTATTGCTAAATTATTAGCATATTATTATTATTATTATTATTTAACTAATGTAGATTAAAATACATTTATTAATTATAAAAGTGATGATTGGTTACTTTCCTGCATTGTAGTATGATGTGTAATACAGAATTAGAGTACATAATTAGTGATTAAGCAACATAAATATCAGATATAACTCCTTCAGGGCTCATATAATGTTAGCCGTTATTAAAGATCCCCACCAGACATGTTTTCACACACATAAAAAAACTTTTTGTTTTGAATAATAATTTCTCAGAATAAAAGATTACAAATTATTGACAAATCCCTACGATGCCATCTACTTTGATCTGCCATCTATTATTATGAAATTATTGCTTTCTAAAGTTAAACTGCTGAACACAAGATGTCTCCTACTTCACTGAAAAGTCCTTTTCTCAGTGTTTGTGCACTGGAAGGTCTCCACATCACTCTAGTGTCAGTTACATGTTGGACCATGTTACGAACTCAGATTTATGGTGAGCACAGTGAAACTTCCCCCAGATCAAAAGCAAATTTGAGCCGGGGGGCACTTTAAACACTAACTACTGAACAAATCATTTGCATTTTACACACTGGCACACATCATCATTTTATCATTGAGGTGTCAAATTCAAATTTAAACTTCCACAATTCACAACTTAGTCAACAGTTAATATAACATACAAGTCATCAAGTCCACACAGATATATGTTTTGCCTTTTGTTGCTCCACTTGAATGTTTGACCTTTACTGTGCAGAATGACGTACTGTATGTACAGAGTTTGTTTTCATATTGATCTGCCGAAAAGGGTTTCTCTGTGCTCACCTTCAATCTCAGTTTAAGTCCGACATGCAACTTACAGAATGTGATGTGGAAAATTGAAACCTCCTGGTCACATACACACACTGAGAAAGGACTTGTCAGTAAAGCAGGAGACATGTTGTGTCCAATATGTCCAACTGCTAAAAACAATGCTCCAAGGCAGTGTATGCAAAAATAATTTCTAGAGAAAAGGGCACCCGCACACTGAATAGATGCACCCAAAAAGTAATGAATGAATTGAAAATTGCGACGTTATTGTTATATTCATATTACCTGAAGACGCAAAGTCAAAACATTGTAACTGCATGTAACAATTAATCTTTTTGGGAGCATCTATTCGGCATGCAGCTGCAGTTTTCTCTTGAAACTCTTGATATTAACAATATTTGCACAGTAATAGATTCTGTGTTTTTCAATGAGGCAAAATAAGTAGATGTCATTTTAAGAAATCTTAATGAGATAGGTAATTTTTTTTGTGGAAAAAACAAAACAAAGAACACAAATTAATATTCTATGATATGTATTTTTCTACCTTTTAAAACATGTCAGGGGGGGATTGTTGTTAACATGCTGTGATCTGTGAATAAATCATGTTCATAAATCATTTATGATGTAATTATCCCTGCTAATTAACAATGCAACTCATTTGAAAATAACATTATTTTGTATTTTGTAACAGTTGTTAAGCATAACTTACTGACAACAATTATCTTTTATTATAAAACATTACCTAATTACTGTAATAATTACACAAATACACTGTATCCTGTCTATTTAAATTCAGAATTGGTATAAAAGCAGCAGCTCTGATACAGCTCTGCTTCAGTAAATGACCTGTACATAAAGAGAAACATCATACAGCAACAGACAAACACAAGCAGAAACACTGATAACTGTGTACAGCCACATAGAAACAGAAAGTATCTGTTCACCCATGGACAGCCAGTGACACCATTTGTAAGGTGTTCTCACCTTCAGCACCCCCGCTGTTGTTGTTACAATATCAGGGATATACAGTGACAGTCACACACACACACACACACCTGGTAATGGAAGACTGTGTTGAGTTTCTTCCTGCCATCCTCCATCACTGAGGAGTTATCCAGGTCCTGCAGAAGCTTGCTGTTGCTGCCAGAGTCAAACCACTCTGGAGGACAGGAAAAGTGGGAGAGAGAAGAGAGAGGAGACAGGAGAAGGGAGGAGAATAATAATTTCATTCTAAATTTGAAAAAGAATATGCGAGACACATAGGGCGGCCGTGCTTCCTTTGTGTCACGACCTGTGGAAATATTCTCGGGCCATTAATCAAATCAGCTCTGCAGGCTCCACAGCTTTTTGAAAGCAATAACTCTTTGTGATTATCACTGTACACTCTCCGCGATGCATTCTGTCATTTATTATATTGCAGCCTCAGGTTAGTTGAGCTTCATGAGAGGAATTGACCTTTTGCAAAGGAGATTACTATATCTCGGTGGGTTGGGATGGGGAAAGGATGAAAATAATCAGAGAAAATGTGCTCTTACCCAGGTCTACATCCTCTGCTCGGGGCCACTGGGAGAATGGCAGGTTTTTATAAAAGGCCTCGATGATTTTTTCCTTCACCTGGCAGATTGTGTCTGTATGCATGACCCTGACAGACAGAGAGTCCATGCCACAGCCCTGGAAGGACACATTGATGTTCTGCAAAATAAAAACGACAACAACAAAAAAATCAGCAAGACATTTCACACTTTGCAAAAATGTGACTGGAACGTTCTGGGAGTCAACGTAATTGAAGTTTGACTTTGACTGCCGAGCTCTAAGAAGCAAAACTGAGCATGTGAAAGATGAGCCGAGAGTGTGTGAGGCATCAGACCTGTGGCTTGGCCTCGACATTCTCGCGGAGCAGCCACTCCTCATTAAGAGTGTAGCGGGCCTTCCCTGTAATGGCATCTATGGAGCCCTTGTTGATCTGCTGCTTGATTGCACACAGCAGCAGGAAGAAAGGCTCACCCACTGTTTCCTGCAGAAAGTGGCAGAGCTGGAGTCAAAAACTCAGAACTGTGGTCATTGTTTTTAATCAATCCTGCCTCATAACTTTTGCAGAGCCTCTTTCTTTCCCCGTCCTCACCTTGAGGTAGCTGTACATGCAGATGGACATCCAGTTGGTCAGCATTTTCTCCACGACAGACTCAGTGCGGCGCAGCATCAGTTTGGGGTTCTTGGAAGCTGAAGCATCAATCAGGTCCACCAGCAGATCTTTCATAATACTGGTGTAGTACTCCAGTTTACCATGGAGGGCGATGGTGAGCAGGGACGCCAGGCTGCATCTGAAGGATGAGGAAAGAGATTAGCAGGGGAGACAGATGAGCAAAAACATGCTCTTGCAAACATGCCCTGTTAAAAATAACTACATTACAGAAACAACAACAACAAGATTTTGTCCTCCCCACAGGACCTGTGACTGAAGAGACAAATAAAGGCCTGATCTAATGCAGGGAGTGACTGAGTGAGTAAGTCCAGAGGTGCAGGGGATTTCCCTAACAAAGCCCCTTTAAGAAGAAAGGGGCCGCATCAGTCAGTAAGTGTTGACACTGAGCTGGGACAGGGATGTGGTCTTGCCTCTGGAATTTTTCTCTGATTCTCCACAATGATTGGCTAGTTTTAGGACCATCAAAACAGCCATACTGACAAATGACTAAGTATTCACAAAGCAGGAGCAACCACTTTTCTGAACAGTAAATATGTTTTTGAGCTTCACGCAGCAGATATAGACAACTTAGCATCAGAAGTAAAGCCTCAACTCTGGTAAATACTGGAAAAACTGAGACACCTTCTGTAGACAGTGTAATGCAATGCAATACAACAGCCATACAATAAATACTACTGTGCTTTAAAGAAGTTCACTTTACTTTCTGGTGTTTTTCAATTGATTATAGAGGACTTGAACCTCCATTAACTGATATTTTGGTCACTGCTCTGTTTTGGTTTCAAGCAAGTATTTGTGCCACTACAACAGGTAGCGTATCGTGGAGCATATTGTGGGTTTTCAGAGGCTGGAAACAGGGTTGATGAGAGAAAAGAGAGTTGTAAAACCAACACAGTGAGCTGAAAAAAGGTAAAACGCTCTGTAGAGAGCAGGGGAACTAAAAACACCTCACAATATGATGCAATCTACTTAAAACACTGCAAAAAAATGACCACAAAATTGAATACTTTCTGACAATGGTTACTCTGAGAATAGTGCAAATAATAATGTACATTTTATTGATTTAATGGCCTTGAGTCAATCTGGATGAATGTCTTTTCTGTTTGTTGCAAAACTGCGAAACAGATATCAGTTGATGGGTTTACCTGTCTCGCACAGCAAAGTCCTTCTGCTGTTCCAAGGCGTGGACGAACGTGACCAGGAAGTGCTTGTTATTGAGAAGAGTGGAGAACAAGGTGATGCCCTCCTCTATGTTAGGGCTTGTTGTGTTGGTGGCCTGAAGACAGGAAGGTGGATAAAACTGTTATTTATCTGTGTGACTTCACCGAAAGTACCCTTCCAAATTCATTTCACCACCTCTTGTCTCGAGTGACCCATCTAGTGAACACTTCATCTTTCTATCACAGCTTTCGCTTCTGATTCCTCAGGCACCTCCCTGCATGGTTCCTCTCTCTGTAGTGTCTGTATCTCCCGCTCTGGTACCTCACTGTGTGCGATTGTCGCTAAATATGCCGAGTTGACTTAATGAGCCTGGTCTATCTATGGGTGCGACTAAGCAGCAGTGTGATGGAGTCTTCCCGCTGGACTGCAGCCATATGGTGTGGTTTGCAGCTTGACAGAAGGAGAACAGAGGTGTCCATTAAGATAAATGCCCGCCTATGAGATTTATTTGCTGTGACCTGGAAAACACTTCCTGGGAAGACGATGTGGATCCAAGGCACTTCATCACGGTTAGACAGGCTCCCCCGGCTGCCGACCCAAAACTAGCGCTGCAATCGTTACTCTCTCTCCCTAACATGCACACACACACACACACACACACAGACACACACATGCACGTGCCTTCATTTTCACCACACATTGGCACAGAGGTGTGTGAGAGTGCACGCTTCCTCTCCCACTCTCTCTTTATAACTTTCATTCCCCTCCGCCCCTCCATTACACACACACACACACACACACACACACACACACACACACACACACACACACACACACACACACACACACA
>JBBPCS010000480.1:10479125-10496103 GCA_037974645.1 Hollardia meadi | reverse complement strand
ACACACACACACACACACACACACACACACACACACACACACACACACACACACACACACACACACACACAAAGGCTCCTCAGGCAAAGATGGATATCCCTGTCCAGGTTTGTAGCTACCAGCATCAGCATTCCTGCTCTTCCAGAACTTTCTATCCTTGCCATGAACCTTCGCCTCCAGGGAAACCTCTTATCCTCACTGACAGGATTCACTTCCTCAGTGTGCACGGACGGAGAAGACCTATTGTGTGTCAGAGTGGGTGTAAGGAGGCAGATGTTTCCGTCTAAAGGTCCGAGGAAGGAGATGCGGTAGAGGCACATATCCTGTCTGCAAAACTGTTTTCCCTTTCTCCCACAGATTCCCCTCAACACCCCTCTCAAACTGAGCATCTCAGAGTTGGATAAGGAGGCCAGAGAGGAGTTCCCACAACAGCGGGGCATTATGTTTGTTGTTCTGGATTTTCTTCATCCTTATGTATCAAGAAGGGCTTCAAGATTGGGGTGATTTCTCTGTGGGATGACTCACAGACAGAGCCGCTGAAATGATAGACCGCTCTAGCATTGAATTATGAAAAACTCTTTGTCTACAAAAAAAAAAGAAACAAAGGGCTTACATGGGTATTTCCACTGGCTCAATGCTCTAAATCCAATGGGAGACTGTGTGGGTTGAGGTTCATTCACACAATGCTGGCTAGCTCGGCCTGACCAGTGCAGAATTCAGAGCAGAGCAAAGGGACATTCCAACAATCGACATATTTGTTTTTGCTGGCAGCGAGTGCAGAATGACAATGGTGCTTAGTTGCAGTGCAGATGAACGTTTGAAGATTCCCACAAATGCGCATTCCTCAGAATCATAAAACGCATCTGTTAACACTCAACTGACACACTTGGGATGGCTTTCCCAGTGGGGAACAAGGAACAAGAGAGCGTAGAAGAAGAAGAATGTGGAGGGAGAGTCAGAGTAGAAAGCGAGGATCAGTGGGAGGGTAGATGTCTGGAGAATACTCACTAAGTATGAGAAGCTCTCCTTTGACGTCCCCGTACCGCTCTGATCCACATCCACTTGGACAATATCTGTCCTGTCATGTGCAGACCGCCCAGTGACACACACCAGCCTGGTGAGTTTTTAAAAAAAGTGTGTTTGGTTATCAAAACACCGTAATCAGAGATCAGTTAATAAAAAAACAACAACAATGATGATGGATAAGAACACTGAGTAATACAGCTTACAATTTTAATTTAATAAACTTTGTTTAAATAAGGGGGAACCAATAAAAAGATGAAGAAAGAGATCTTGATCATGACTGCTAAACAAATACACATAATTAAACCTGGAGAATGGTGGTTATGAGCTAATTCATCAAACCCTAATGCATTTACATATGGAATCCAATAAAGCCTCGAGATATCAGGAGATGTAAAGTTCAAAGCTCCTCAGACCAGATGTGTCTAACGGCTGAAGACATTAAGGGGCTGCTGAGGCTTGTTCTCTCGCCTCCTGGCTGTGATTAAGCCTTGTGTCATCAGTGCACCCACTACAGGGACGTCTCATATTAATGATACGGTGGTTTACCGAGGCACAGGGATCTACTGTTCTGGGGCCTCGCTGGGATAAAAGTACTCTGGGGGGAAACGCAACCTTTATCACCTCACGTGATCCCCCTCCAGCTTGACGCCTTGTCGGTTTATTTAGTCAGGTGCCTGGTGCTAGAGTGGTGATAAATTCTCAGCCAGTGATCAGATGATTGACAGAGGAATTGTGGGGAATTTACATAAGTGGATGAGCTGTGTTTTATGTAGGAGGTCCTGGCAGGACATTCGGTAAGATGAGGCTGGGCTCGACAGATTTGGGCCTGGCTGGGGTCAGGCTGTCGGGTCTGAGACCAGAGAGAAAAAGCTGCGTCTGGGCGTGACTCAAATGTCAGGACTTTCAAACAAACTCTCTGTTTTAACCGAACCTAAGTTTTATCCACTGCAGGAGTTTCTTTATAAGCTTGAGTAGCTGTAAGAATATTCTAAAATAACCAGCAGTACCAGCCATCTGTTGAAAGCAGGGCCTATATTTCTGCTCATTAATTACAGCAGCGCAGGTAAAGAGTGCCATTACAACTCAAATTACACTCCTGTCAGTTACATGCCATGAGGGCAGAAGTGCATTTATTTGAAGAAATTTCTTCATTTCACATGCTCTGATTTAGCAAAGAAAGAAAAAAAAAGAGAACAAATAAAATGAAACATGGTTATTTGCAGATTGGCACCTGAGGGAAATCATAGAAATTGGAGCCTGAATCAGTCTGAACCTGTGAGCCCGCTTCAGGCCTAACTGGATTCATAACTAAGTGGATACATCACCTTATATGATATCTGCTTTTGAACTATAATGTGGAGGATTGCAGGAGAAGACATAAAACCAATACTTCTTGAGTAGTACAGACAAAGGTATGAAGTCAGCCTGTAGCATTTAAACATTACACATACAGTATGGATTTAGCTGGGTCTCTGCAGGGTCTTACCAAGTGAAATTTAAGATTTCTTAATACCACATACAGTTGAATACAGTTTAATACCTGTTTCATCATACCAGCCAAAGAATGAAGGTTTATTGGAAATCAAGTAGAAATGATATGGCATAATCTTCCAGATTAATAGTCAGAAATGAGTGAAAAACAAGTCCAAGGTGACATCTTAAGATGTCTTGTTTTTATCTGACCAAGAGTCCAAAACCAAAAGATATTTACTTTACACCAATGGTTGACATTTAGGCTTAAAAGATAATAACAAATATTTTTTCTGTTGATGGACTAATCGATTAATTGGTGAGTCGACACAGCTCTACAACAATAATAATTGTAATAATTGACTTTTTAAATGCAATTTAGGCTTTATAATACTTTCTGAGGACTTTTTTTTTTGTTGAAGAAACAAGCTTTTTAAGACTTTTGCAGACGTGCAGATTCCCTTGTATGTGTATGTGTGTGTGTGTGTGTGTGTGTGTGTGTGTGCTGAGTGTGATGTTGATGTAATCCCAGTCAAAAGAGCAGAGAGAGCATTCACTGACCCCTCCTCCACATTCCCGCATCTCCAAACACAGCTGAGATATTATGGGTTTCAGAGGGTGATATTTTGGCTAGTTTTGAAGATGTCTCTGATTATTTCCCTTGAGTGGATGATCATCAGCAATCAAGGCGGTGTGTGTTTGGACGTGAGTGTTGTCAGCTAAATGGGCAGGGCGATGGCTCCTCAAGGCTCATATGAAAATGATAGAGAGGGCAGTATGGAGGACCTGAGCCAAAAACCCAAAGAAGTGCTCCAGTAAATGAGGTGTGCCGAGACTGACTCTGCCATTAATTAAAATGTTGACACCGAGCGAGTGGAGCGCAGTCTCTCCAGTGCTGCACATTTTTCCTTTTGGCACACAGATGTGAACTTTCACCTTTCAGCACACGAGCAGACACCTGTCTCAACAGCCCCGGTAAATGAGGTCATATGTGCAGGTGTGTGTGTGTGTGTGCGCGCGCGCTGCTGCATGCGTGTGCGTGTGTATGGCATTATTGCAAGTGGCAGTTTGAATTTTGGATCTTCTGAGTGAGGATCTTTTTGTCCAGCACGGTTATTTTAAACACTCCTTGCATATTCGAGAGGCTTTATCGTATGAATAGGTTTAGATTGTGCGCGTCTCAATAAGGTTTATAATAAGGTAAATATGGATTCAATGTTTTAGGTGAATGTAAAGGGTGTAAGTTAGGGGAATTAGATAGGATCAATTTGAATCAAATCAATAGGAGGTCCCCACTACGTTAGAAAAATAAATCTATATGCATTTGTGCATGTGTGTTTGGGCAAGTAAATTGTGCTGACGTTGTCAGATGCACTGACATGTTATGATTTGTCAGCGCCATTTCCAGCAATGAGGATATGCTTTGCTGTCATAACAGCCAGCCTCAGGAGCCAATGAGAAATGACGACACGAGAAGAGAACCCCCCAGGAATGAAATGCGATTCGCTGTTTTCAACATGTGTGGTTTTTTGGGGGAAAAGTGTCAGGCAGCTGGAGTGACAGGTAAGACCTGCAGGTCACCCTAGAACTGGTCTTAATCCAATGATTGGCTCCAGTGGAGCAAGACCAGATAAACAGTTCCATTTAAGGCACATTACAGATACTGAATGAAAGTTTGGATGTTACTGTAGAGTTACCGACTTTCTCACTGAGCTCCGTTCTGCCTGTGTCAAAGCGGGGTCCTGCTGTCTCCATGGTGACAGGGTGATGGTCCCTGAGCTCCAGAGGAATGGCAATGCACTCATTTAAAATGAGAAGTGTGGTGCATAATAATATTTGTGAAAATTAGTCTCATGAATCCATGAAAACTAAACCATGAAGGGTTGGTTGACGTTCTATTTTCAAGACTGTTGGACATGTACAGGGTGGATTCTACTAATGACTAGGGGTGCACGATATTTATCAGCCCAATAATGGGAAATTTTGTGTTATCGGTTATCGCCCTCTAATTAAAATACTAGCCGATAAATAGAGCCAATAATAAAATGCAAAATTGTTGTCATTGACTTCACAAGCACAGCATCTAAACACTCTGATACAGACCTGTGTAGAGCCACACAGTGTAGACAAGAGAGCCAAACATGTTGTTACAGGTTGGGACATGTTTTTTTTTTACAGTTTCAGAGGAAGACAAAATTATTGTAATTTACAATATACCATATATTCCACAAGGGTTCAGAGAGGAGGGGAAAATTCCACGAGTTTTAACACAACAAATCTTATTAGAGCGATGGAATATTAAATCATCTGTCTTTGCTCACTACATCTTAGCCTTCCTTTCCCTCAGCTGTGCAGAAACTACAGGTTATCAACTTCTTCTTAAGATACAAAAACGTAAAATTATCGGTTATGTTATCGCTATCAGCCATTAGAAGCAGGTAATTATTGGTTATCGGTATCGGCTGAAAAAAATACATATCGCGCATCCTTACTAATGACCTATGATGCTGATTTGTGAGAAGAAGTTTAGTAACTTATTTGGTCTGGCTCTTCTACAGGTACAAAAGCTTGCCAATTACAAACTGAAGAGTATTATTGGCTCCCATAAAGCTTCTTTTACTGGCTTTCTTTACTTCCTTTCCCTTCTAGTATTGTAAGTAACAGATTTCCACTCCACTGTCTGGATATTTGTTTGAGGATGATCTGGTCTGGGATCAAAGGCATAAATTTTGCAATTCGGTCTCACTTATTTGTTGCCAGCAATGTAATATACCAATGGCAACTCACATTTTCATGTGCTCAGAGTTAGAAGAGTAACCCCCAAATTTGCAATTCATGCAACTCAACTACCAACAGTTTGGTTAGCAATTCAAGTGTGTTATGCTAGCAGTGGCTAATGTAGCCTCGAGCTGCTACCTTCAAGCTACAGGTTGCAGAGGTTTTGGTAAACTCACTTCCTTCTAACTCCACATCACCAGATATTTTTCTTTTTCAAACTCATAGTCTTCAGCTCCAGACGACGTTGCCTCAAGCAATATCGCTTGAGCAAATTCATGACATTTAGCGCAACTCCCTCAAGAGCAACAAGACTTTATAAAACTCACATTTTTCACATGTGCAGTAGCGCTCCCCAAAACTTGTAAACAGGCTTTGATCTTTAAAGTTGTGGTGTTTCCCTTTAAATATATTAAACATCTTTATTGCAGGTATTCAAGATTTTGCCATTTTCTTTTAAATGGAGAATGCCCCTTAATTTATTTTCATGCTTTTCTCTGCAGACAAGGTGAGTGACAGCTAGCTTCCTCTAAATGTAAGAAATCTCTCTGTTTCAGCTCTGGTTTCACACTGTGTTCAGTTGCACATGTCCGGATTTCTTTAAGGTTTATTAACTTTGACAGTTTCTAAATATGTTCCGATCTATCCGTCTCTATTTCTGACTTTGTCCACCTGGCCACTCACCAAGGACATGCTCTTCTTTATTCCACCATGTCACTTTGACAATGTAGAAGATGTTAAATATAACTGAATAAGAACAAGGTAACGGTACTCAAATACAGTCCCTACACTACTGCTATGCAAAGACTGGATAGACATCAGATAGAATCATAATTCAGCCATATGTTATAGTACTTACTCTACAGAGACAGTGTAGAACTCAGGCAGGAGAGTACATGGCACATCTCCAATAGAGACCTTCACAGCTGCGGCCCTCCGGCCCAGGTTCCTGCCTTGTACTGTCAGCAGGGTGCCTCCTTCCACTGGACCCCTCAGGGGGGAGATCTGACAAAGACAGAGTGAAGTAATGAACAGGGAGAAAGAAAGGCCTACAAAACCTCTGTTATATGCACAATAAAATATAGCTCATAAGTAGATTACCTTCCACTAATGACGGATGATAATGAACATGACACAGAATTAAGAGAATGAAGATGCTGTCTCTGATGTTAACATCGAGTGTGGCACACAGAGAAATAAGGACAAGTGGCCCGTGTAAGTGTTCTCCGGCTGAAGACTGAGGTCTAATATAATAGGCACGCGGTTTAGGTATATACACACACACAAAGCAGACTCTTAACTGTGCCAGTCTGAGACTCTTCAGCCTCTAATCCTCCACAGCACATGCAAATAAAGAGCAAGCTAAGAGCCCCCTTCACATCCCACGAGAGACAGGCGGAGTGAGAGAGAGAGAGAGAGAGGGCTGAAGAGCACAGCAGAAAGGTGGATGAGTGGGGAGGCAATTTAGGGAACTGAGTGTTGAGAGGAGAGTGAATGCTGATCGTGGTGGTGAGAGAGCGGAGCCTCAACAGGGGAATTAATGAACAGTGCTGTTGCCTTTCATCTGTTTTCTTGTGTCTGCTCTGTCAAATTCCTCAGTGCCATTTCTGCTGTTGTTCAGAGGCATACTCGGACGCATCATTTCAGCCTTCGCCTTTGGTCTCCTCAACTTTCCACTCAGGAGCGGCGGAAAGGAAAGCAGAGGACCGTCACCTCTCCAGTGACCACGGAAACACAGCCTTACAGATAGCATCTCTAACAGAAGCAGTCTACCATCATATTACCACTGTAGCACAGCTGCAGCTCGCATGCTTTTCAGAATGACCCCCTGGCTGAGCTGAGGTCAGTGTGACCCCTCTGTGTTATTAGCCTGGCTCCGGCACTATCAGAAACTGAGCTTAAGAATGAAAACAGCACTTCTGTTTGGTCTAGGTGAGAGGGCGAGGTTTAGCTCTGCATTCAGATAGTTTGAAGTCTGAAAGAGTGACAGCGCGGAAAAATAAACCATATATTTCCCAGCTACAAGGGGGGAAGGCAGTCAAGTAAAGAAAGAGTGTATTAATATCGTGTGAAAACAAACTGTTGGAAACCGAACCATTAATTACAGTACCTCTGTGGGATCTGACACACAGGAAATGATGTAAATGTTTTTGTGGTTATATTAAGCTTTTGGATATTAAGTGTGACCACCCCGTGCCAAGTTGCACCACATATATAGGCTTCATTTGACAACAACACATATCCACATTCTTTCATACCCATTTAATGTACAAATGCCACATAACTGAGCACAAATACCTACACACTGTAGCATGTCAGGTAAACACACAAAAACACCCACCCTCTCCACAGAGCTGAGCAGTAAGCTGAGTTATTTATTATCGCTGTGCATTTTATAGCACCTAGTGTGTCTCTGCGGTGCCATTGAGCATTGACATCAGCATCAGCTGGCATGCTGTTCATTTACACCTCTTACAAGTCTGTGAGTCCTGATTTACAGCACAAACTCTGCCAGGCCTCCGGGGAGATCACGTGATGTGAATGTGTGTCTGCAAAAAAAAAAAACCCCTCCACAAACAATGTCGGATAGATATTAAACGCATTTGAGGACTAAATTATTCCACATCCTTGTATTCAAATCAAAAGTACTCCACACGTATTGCACATGCAGCTGCACCAGATAAGGTAACTAACTGATAAAATCCATATGTTGGTTTTTTTTCGCCCAAAATAGATTGCTTTTTGACTTGAGCTTTTTATCTTCCTCTCCTCACTCCAGTTCGTCTGCATCACACTAATCAAGGAGGACATGAGGACAAAAACAGGAAAAGGCTTCTCACTATACTGTACCCTTCTCCACCCTTTTTCTGTCCAAACAGCTCTCCATTCTCTCCTCCAAACCATTCATGTCTCACCCAGATCCTTCTGTTTTCTTTTTCTTTTCATGTCGTGGAAAAACTATGTTTGGCGGTTCCTGTTTTGGCCGCCAAAGTACATCTAATCAATGTTGTTTTTTTAACACAGTGAGCTAACCCACACATAACATGAGAATAAAGGACCTGCAGAGATAATAAATGTCTCTATTGTCTTACGTCACTGCATTGAATAAAGAGAATTTTTCACAATTAGGTGGTGTGTGGCAAAGTTTGGGGAGTAATGAATCTCCTTCATATTATTGATATTTTGGTGCTAGTATATTGTGATAAAGATTGCATGTGACAAAGCAGAGCAAGAAAAACATTTCATTTCATTATCTTAGCTGTACCCACAGTCACTCGGACTATATAACAAAGAGCTGCTCCGGTATGTGTGAATGTTTAGGGAGAGCTGAACTTTCCCTGCATGAACCGGAGTACTCAGGCTCGAAACCCCTGCGGATTCTCTGGGAAAACATGGCTGCCAAAGCATTGCATCACGCACCCCACAGAACCACAGCCCCAGTATCCTTTCTGCGAGCCGCTCTCCTGAGGAAAACAGTGGGAGTGTGTATGTGAGAAAGAGAGAGAGAGGAAGAGTATTGCAACAATGATCTACCCACGCATACGGCATCTCAGCCCAGCTAACTTCAGTCACTTAAGAAGTCCACACAAGTTAGACTCTCACAGAGCATCCTGTTAGTCACAGTTTGCTGACAGCTACAAAGAATGAGGGATAATCATGAATGCTTCAATATGGCCTATTTGAGCTACACTCACACAGTGCACATGAGAGAGAGAGTGTGTATGTGTGTGTGTGTGTGTGTGTGTGTGTTTGCCTGCTTTGTTCTGCTTGCTTATTCTCCTGGGCTGACCAGGTTTTATCTACAGGAAGTTCAGGCCGACTGGGTCTCATGTGAGCCGTGCTTCCCATGACCGCCTACCGTGGCTGTGCTGATATAAGGTTTGGTGACGGCAGAAATGGCCAGCGGGACGGCTCTAAACAGACTCCCATTACAGTTGGAAAAACAACTGAATATGATCATGCTAATGAGCTCAGTAAACAAATTTTACAGGAAGGCCCTGCCGGTAATCATGATGACGATTCCAATGTGACCGCGGTCAGATAAGATAAACACTCCTTAATTCTTTTGTGGTTTTGGTCTTATTATGGCCAAAACCCTCTCATGGTTTGCTTTCGTTTAGTTTCTGTGGTTTTTCTACACAAAGAGCCCTACACATATATCCATCCACACCGTTTATACACATACTGTAGTTACACAAGGCAGAAGGTGTTCCCATGCCCTCCTGAGTGATTGTAGATTGACTCCGTCGTGTCCCCTGAGGGCTGTGGCTAAGTAAGTGTTAGTGTTATTACTGAGCGAACTGCTTTAATGAGACTCTATTCAAACGCTCCCTCAGCAGCTGACTCTGGACAGACAGGGCATGGGGCCACCGCACCATGTGAGTGACTCCATAAATTCACTATTTCATGGCTTAAAAATTTAGCCTGGAAGCTACAGAAAGGAGGTGGAGAGTGTAGGAGTCCTGAATGCAACCATCTGTAGCCTACATTCATGCATGTCTAATCTGTGATCTTACCTTGTGGATCTCAGGAGCTGGACATTGATTAACAATTGGCTGGCAGTCATCCCTCGGCCTGCAGCTGTTTTCACACCAGCCACAGAGGTGGCCCTGATCCTCCCGGCCCCAGCATTGGGAACAGTCCGAACTTCCCACTTTACAGTTGTACACCTCCACTAGAGGGAGATGATAGACAGAAGAGAGACAGCGAAGCAATTAGTTTTGTTTGCCTTGTCTGGCTAATTTAAACCTGCAGTGCGGAACTTCTGTTTCCCTCTTCTAGCAGTGCTAGTAATTACACAAACGCTGTCGATGTGCTTATGACGCCAGAGGGCCCGACATAGTTGCTGTAGCCTGTAGCCTTCCCTGTCTACGCTATGGTTGCTCCTCTCTTCTGCTCTGTTAAAACGCATTGCTACTGGATGAATGTCGCCACAGACGCCGACTTAAAAGCTCTGCTATCCTGTGAAATAAAGAGAGATGTGTCTAATCCGCAAGGGCTTGAAGGTGACAGACATTCGTTTATGTGAAAAGGTGCTGAGAGGTGCTGTAGACTCATACATTTTTTTTATAGCTCATGTGAACCATGGTGGCTGCATGCTTTAAATAAACAGCATACACATTTGTAGGATGATACATTCATGGCTGTAAAAATAAATCAGGAATAAAGAGAGCTGGTGGAGTGGAGGAGAACAAAGCCAGCCAGGACAGATGATTATATTCATGTTCCAATGTGCCTCCCAGTGAGAAGTCCCATTTGTATCCCACCATGGGCATCTGTGCATGCACTGGTGTGCATATTACAGTGTGTGCCTGCATGTGGGTGATAAAGTGTGTGTCTTTTTAAAATTTGATGACTCGGCATGCTATGAGGCGACCATCATGTCCGTTAGCAGCGCAAGAGCGTTTGGCAGCGGCCCAGGCTGTTGTTCACATGGAAGAGACACAGGCTGCGAACATCTGGGAGTGGGATAGGCAAGGACTGGCTTGTAGCTGCACTATAGACAACATGCCAAGTTCAACAACATGCGCGCCACTTTCATCATCTCATTGTTGTCATGGAGCTCAAATTGTATTTGCAACAATACACACGGACATGGTTTGTAAGAGGCACTGATAACACCTTAAAATTGCAGCTCTCTATGTTCTATAATCATTATGTGTAATTAGACAGTAGCAGAATATAATATTATGGTAAATTACTAGTTGTTGGCAAATGATGTGTTGTAATAGACAAGCTGCTATGATTGTAAGTGAAAGGCAGCCTAACACCGTTTGTCCCTGTAAGCGGTTCTTTATTTTTCTGCAGGTTTAATTCAATCCACCAGTCTCAGCACAGGTGAAACGCATTCTGGGAGCAACAGTGGCCGCGGTGTCACGTTTCTTCTTGTTTTTGCGCGTCTCTAATTATGGTGCAAATACAGGAGAGCTGAGGCTTATTTTTCTTTTGTTGTCTTGTTACAGGTCTACATAACCATGAATGCGATGCCTTACCTCTCATGGGCTGAGGGCTGTCGACAAAAATGTCCTCCCCACGTCCACTGAAGAATCCTCTCCTCCTCACGTTGAGGTGGTAAATCTGACTCCTCTGGTTAGTGGACAGCTACATGGACAGAAAGTTCGGAGGCATCAGTGAAACAGGTTGTGCAACACCATCTCTTCAGTGTTAATGTGTGTGTGTGTGTGTGTATTGTCGTTTTGCCTCCACATGCATTTACTCCCTCTTGCCGTTGCTTAAGATAATAATGGGTTCTTTGTCAAGTTATAAACAAGGGTTTAAAATAATTGCAATAAAAACAACGTACAAACTACAGGTTTAAACCTAACAGCAATAATCACACGGAACCAGTAAATTGCAGTAGAGCTTAACTGATCTTTATTTTTTTTTTAACTTTAGAACATGGACTTACTAGTTATTTCTGGTAGGTCATTGTCTGAACTTACTGTTACTCCGCTGCACTTGACAGTCGAGCCGTTCAGCCATGCGGCCTCATATCGCTGCTCTGTCCCAAAGTCACACTCCAGCTCCTCCCCCTGTTGTACAAACCACTTGTTTCAAAACGATATGCAGTATTTCAACGATAACAAACGAGCAAGTCTGTCTAACATCTCTCGTTACAATTGACATCTCTGAAAGGGTACCAGGAAAATGAAATAACGCACAATAATTGTCCCTGCCTGGAAAAGATGCAATCCATTCAAGATTCATATTCATAAACATCTGGACTTCCACACCGAGTCATCTGGGAGTCAGAGTAATGAATATGAATTAATTCTTCATAGAATCTGAGCCTGCAGAGTAAATGAGCCAAGAAATGTGAAGGTGAGGCAATAAAGAGGCTAAGATAGTGGCTTAAGTGGAAGACATCATTTGTTGGTGAATCCAGCAGGCTTAAATTGGACTACTACTGGTGATCGCCCTCTCCAAGACTATTTCTAGGCTATTTCTGTCTGCTTTTTGACACCAGAGAAGCTTCATTTTTTTTGGTATCTGGGAAAAAACTGCAACATAAGACACATTGAAATGTTCCCTGGACTGGACTCATCTGAGAATTAATAGATACTGGAGGACAAACTTGTTTTGGTATGACTGTTTATCATAGTTTACTATAAACAATTTATTTTAGGTTTGTCCAAAAAAAAAAGAAAAAGTGTGGGAACCAGAATTAATCAGAAATTCCGGAGGGATTTGAGTGTTGCCAATGCAAGAACCGAACTGACACCACATTTCCTGCTATATTGACTTGCCGACAAGATGAAGACATTATTCAAACAGTTTGTATGCGCTTTCATAATAAAGAGTATGAAAAGCCAACCACATCCAGGCTGCCCTGAGGAAGTGTGGGTTTGTAAGTGACTCAGTGTCTGTCACCATAGCAACACACCGGGGGAGGGCCTGAAAGGCCAGTTGGGGTTAGGCGTGTGACTGACCACGCCTGGCAACTAGACAGCACTGGAATTTTTTTTAGAATACCCCAGTCCTGTCCTTATCAGTGATGCAGGATCAGCGTCTGCCTCGCTCAGTACGGATTAAGGATGAGAATAGAGTTTAAAGAACTGATCGGGAAGGAGAAAATTTAGAACGAACACAAGTGAAATAAAGCTCCTGCTGCGTGTGCTGCCTCAGACCGACTCCATATTGTACAATGTGCTGACGAAGACACAACTCAGCTAGTCACAGTTAGACCCCAGACGCACGGTGAGGCCCAGACAGCTGAGGAGTGAGTAACACAGGCATAAAGATATTCACTTAAAGTCTCCATTTTCATATATCTGTGTCACAACATAGAGATCACCCAAACTCCAAGTTTTGCTCCTTCATTGACCCAAATCACAGCACTCAAATATCCATCTGTGTTTAACTCAGCTTGAAGCAAACACACCATATGCTTCTGCTTTTTTTTTTTTTTCCCCCAATCATTTTCGCAACATGCAGTTTGGACAAAGTCCAGCCACATACTGGAGGTTGTCTGCCGTACCTCCTGGATGTTGCTGAGGGATAAAGTGAAGTCCTGGGCCATTCCTGATGGTGATGGAGGAACCTCTGAGGCAATCAGGCTGGGGCAGGAAGCCGCATTCTGTGGTGAAGTGGGGTGTAGGGGCAGGAAGTGACATACAGGAGTTAAAGAAAACAATGGCTGCCCTGCACACATCCGCAAACCCAAAATACCTGTCCTGTTTATCTGGAGGAGGAGGAAATGAGAGGGTAAAGTCTCGCTCTGAGGGAAACAACAATAGCTTCAAATAGACAGACGATGAGGGATTAGAAAAACAGACCCACTGGAGTGTGATGGACTCAGCAGAACAGGAAACAAAATCACCTCCTCATTTCCTTATGACCTACATTACAAAGACCTAATCAAGCATTTAAAAAAGAACCTAAAATTTAAATAACTAGAAATGACTGGAAAAGCGCAAATCTCTTGTGCTTTAATGTTTGTTTCTGTCTTGGGATCTGAAACAGTACGCCCGACTAGGATTTATTGTGTCTGAAAAATGCAGTGATGTCTTTATTACCTCAGTTGTTTAACACAAAAAGCTCTTTCCCTTTTCAGGGGGTCTTGTGATGTGTAGGCGAGCATTAAACACAGCAATAAGACACTTCAACTGTAAAACAAAACCAGCAGCTGACCAGAGGACAAGTCACATCCTCTCCCCTCTAACTGGGAGCAGTACTGTGAGTGGACACAGTCAGAGACCCCCCAGTGCCCTCAGGGCCAAAGTCTGCTGGGAGGATTCCTCCTGACACAGGTCACGGGTCCTGGTGGATCTATAAAACTCCAGAGGGGAGAGGAATAATACGATGGCTGCAGTGGTATCGAGGGAATAGTAATTGGTTTCAATGAGGCTATTCTAGTTTTAGATCACTTTCCCAGTTTCACACTCATTTCACACACTCATGCTATCATTCACTTCTTAGCTTTTCAAAGTAGTCTACACCCTCATGGGGCTTTACATTACTAAACATACATCCACATAATCCATTTGTATAGTCGCCTACTTAAAATGAGGGGATATATATATATAAAACCGTAGCTGACAATGTAGGTCTCGATTTATCTTTCCGCTGGCAACAAGCATTCTTGACATTTAGCAATAATTCCCTGTAAAAAATAAATGTACAGTCAATCTACTCTAACGCATGCTGGGATATCTGGGATAAACTGGCACAAACAGAAACTTTAGTGGAGGCCTGGGGCGCTTTACAATGGTACACCGCCCTGCAAGGAGTCTGTTAAATCAGAACCACCTGAGAGTTTACAGCAGCGGGCCACATTTCTACATACTGCAGTTGAGACACTGAAACCTCACAATGAATTACCACATGATTGCTCTTGCCTAACACGTCTGGAGTCAGATCATTACAGCACACTTGGAGATGTTGGACAGATAGTAACTTCTGGATTATGTCTGATGCTATGACTAGTGGAATCTTAATATTATGAGATCCTCCAGGCATCTGTTTGGGTGAAAAAAAAAAAGAGAAGAAGAGAATTACTGGTACTCACCTCTATCAGGTTGTGCTTTGACTCATCTTTATTGGAGACACATAGGTGGTTTTCTTGGTCCCAGTAACACTTCCATCTGGTGCTCAGGCAGCTCACACATCTGTTACAGATGGACACGCATACATGGAGAAGTTTTGAGAAACAAGGATCACATTTAGCCAAATCAGGCCTGTTTTTATGCTTTTGATTTGTTCCCATGCAGTAAATAGCCAGTCTTTTCAAAAGTATGTGACCCACTCTGATTCATGTTCAGTGTAACATGAAACTGAGAGACCAAACTGATTACAGACATCAAAGTTGATGTTTAATGAATGGAAGTAACGATTATATACAGACACATTCATTCCGCAGTTTCAACACAGTTAGGAGTTCAATCTGGGACAAATCTGCCGAGATGAAACAAAGCACTTCTCTACTAATATGTTATGTCTATCCTTGTGAGTACAATTGGGAGTTTTACACCAACTAAGTGAGGACATATTGGCAAGTAGGGTCCATCAGCAGCTTGTACACACTAAGTAATGCACACATATACAGATTAAAGACATGCCTCATTTAGAAGCTGTTATTGTGAGTGACTGACAAGTCTGAACATTTGTGAAGTGAGGACTCTGTGCCAATCCTTAGCTCCTCATAGGGTGTTTGAAATCTAGAACCTGCTCTTAAGGTTAAAGTATAAGTATAAAACCAACAATGGTCATGCTAGCACATATTTTCTGTGTATCCAAAGCCTGATATATCTTATTCCTCTGAGTCATAGAGCTCCATGGTTGTTCAAAACCTTTTTAAAGGACATCAATGATCGATGTCCTTTATGGACCTTTATGTCACCCTTGTGGTGACATGTTGCTCCTTTTTGATGAACAGGGGTACTGTAGATTCGTGATCATTTACATACAGTGGGAACAAATGGGCTTGGGTCTGAGATATCGTAGGTATGGGCTAACACATTGTTGGTTCTGTTCTTTTTATGACATTTGTTGAAAATGAGAAAAATAAAGAATATACTACGATAATAATAATAATCATAATAATAATATAATACACATTCTTGTTCTTACAAATGAAAAGTTGAATTCATATGCAATAATATACAGCCTTATTTAGTTATATAGATTTATGGCTTTTGCTGCAACAGACTTACTTTTTTTTTCCACAAAAGAATTCTTTTTTTTTTTTATTGGGCAGTTATATTTCACATACATTTCACTTATGCATTCAAAACAAATTTTCATGGTTCTTAGAATTGTGCATGAAGCATTACGTCCTTAGGAAATTAAATACGGTAATAGACAGAGGGTGCTATCTAAACGAAATAATAAACAGACCAAAGAAGGAAATATTTAAATTTAAAAAATACCCCACTCCCTATACCCCAATCCATATCTTCTTATTTTGCTCTCAGGCCTACTTCTTCAATCTTCTACCCACCCAATACCCTTCCTGCTAGCTGGTCTGGTATGGTCTGGTATGACCAAAAACTTAAAGAAATTACACAGCTATTCAACAAAAGCTAAATTGTCTTGGTCTAAGTGTAGAATTAAGTTTAGGTGAGAGGGTTGGTTCATCCAGATCACAAACCCCTGTGTGGTATCTTGCCATACAGATTTTGTGTCCTGGGATTTTGAGATATTAACCTCTGAGATTTCTGCCATCGCCTTTGTTTTGATTTGGGTGATCTACCTTTCAATATGAGGCAATGAGTCAAGGTTAGACCTGCAGTTGAGGTGACGATTAGGTGTATGGGGATATGGATTGTACTGTATTGATCCTTGCTGTGGATGGAGTGTGTGTGTGTGTGTGTTCCAGATAAAGTACCTTAAGTGGAACACCTCCTCTGTATGTGTGCGAGTCTGTGTGTCACTGTATCGCCTCCGGAAAGAGACAGATGTCCCACACTAGGAATGATAGCGCTTCCAGTGATAGCAACACTCTGGGGGGGGGTTTAGATTGGGGGGAGTGGAGCTGGATGGGTGTAAGGGGATGCAGAAACATGCATTAAAACGTGTGTGTTTGTGTGTGCGTTCTGATTAAAAGCAGACGGCCCCTCAAGGCTCTTATCAGCTGCAGCTTTTCTGTTTTCCCCAACTCCCTTTCTGTCCCACTAAAACACCTATACGCTACACACACACACACACACGCACACGCACACACACACACACACACACACACACACACACACACACACACACACACACA
>JBBPCS010000480.1:10450282-10466604 GCA_037974645.1 Hollardia meadi | reverse complement strand
CACACACACACACACACACACACACACACACACACACACACACACACACACACACACACACACACACACAGTCTTCTGCCTTGGAGATAGTAAGCAGCTGTGCTATGTCTTCACCCCACACCCCAGCAACCACAAACACACGCAGAGTGACACTGAGGAGCAAGTAAACAGCAGCCCACACACCTGGACAGGGAGCAGAACAGGAGCAGGGAGGAGGAGAAATGAGAAGAGCTGTGGCACTGTGTGCCACCAGGTCAGGCAACAAAACACCTGCTGTACTAACAGGTCGCTCTGACTCTATTCTCTGTCTATCTGCCTGCAGATGAAAGACCCTATTCAACCACGGAGTGCTCAGCTGCTGTGCACTCATTCTCTATGTGTATGTGTGTGTGTGGATGTCTACCTGGGTGTAAAGGAGAGAGAATAAAGACAGATGGAGGTGGGGCAGGAGAGAGAAAAAAAAAACAGGAGAGGGAAAAAGATAAAGTCTGTTTGTTTGCAAAAGGAATCAAAGGGCCTTTTATATTTGAGATGGAGTACAAAAGGAACAGAGAGAGAGGAGACAATGACGCGATGAACTGAGAAGTGGAGGGGTGGACTGACTGAGGGAGTAAAATTGGACGAGAGTGAGTGAGATAACGGCGGACACTGCGAGAGACAGAAAATGGAAGTCAGCTGTAATGGGGAGGGAGAGACTTCATTAAAAAATGCATGTAATTACAAATTACTTCACTGAGGGCTCTCTCAAAGACAGTAAAAGAGGCCTAACTTAATCTCAACCACTGTTCCCCTGTGTTTAGACTGAGCCAAACTCACAGTCAGAATCACATTACACACACTAACAGCACCATTAACCTCTGTAACAGCTCTATCCTCAGGGCACACACACACACACACACACACCACACACAGATACATACACAAACAATAAAACACGTAAAGCTGAGAAGCACAGAGCATTTTGTTGCCCAAGGTCACAGAAATACTATGCTCCCTATATAACAAGGTTAGAGAGAGCACACATATAGCACATAATCACAGGGTATGCATAAATCTGAGTAAACACATGAAATCACTAAACCACTCACACTGGCCTAAAGACAAAGTAAAACACCTAAAAACAAAGTGAAACCAGCAATCACAACAAACACACACTCACTCATACACACAGTTGCTTACACCATACCAATCGCTATTGTGCATCCGGTATAATCCATCCAAAAACCAATTACAGCATGCTCAGCTGGGGCCAAACAGTGCCTTCATGTGGGAAGGAAAACAAGGAGCTCTTTTAGTGCGCCCAAAATGAAACACCCCTCCAGCAGAATGGTTTTAATGTTGTAAAAGGTACCGGCCTAATGCAAAACAATAGGGTCAGAAAGCTTTCAGTCAGTTTACGTTGTCTCCACACACAGCTGAGAAGCAGCTTGTGGCGCTTGCAGGCAGGGCTGCTGCTTAGCAAGCTCAGTCAGGGGTGACTAGGTATGCGGCTGAGACAGAATTAAGGAATGCTGTAAACTGGTTGGGAGAAGGGTTTTCACAAGCTGGACCCTCTTGCAGATGTTCTGAAGCTGAGGTCGCAGATCAACACGCGGCGGTGCTGAGTCATGCGCCATCAACCGATCTCGTTAAACGGCCCTCTGGTGATCTCAGAGACAATAACCAGGTATGAGGAACATTAGAGCGCATGATTAGGACTGCATAATAGCCCATGATGGGTCGTGCATGAATGGAGCGAGGGGGGCTGAGGGGGGGGGGTGACAGCGCTGAGAACCTAAAGCAGACATTCCTGCTCGAGTGTTTAATCACACACCTAAGTTTGGTTTATTGCCAGACTCAGCAGCCACATCAGAGTGGCGCTGAGTAACTGTAGCAGTTTCTTTTCCATGCTTAAGGGCTCCATCACATTAAAATTGTTGACAACATTCTGCTTCTGCCACAACTGTGTTTTGACCTGAGGTTATGTTGGTTTAAAAAGATTCATGTGTGTGTGCACGCCGGTGGTCGTACTTGTCTCACCTTACGAAGTCGTCCATTACTGGTTCCCAGAAAAACCACAGTGTGGTTGTGTACATAGTCCACAGAGACCGAACTGAGACCAGGATATTCGACCAGTGGAATGGCCCTTAAGGGCCTCCGTAGGGCCAGAGGGTGCTGTAGGTGGGCCGCACCACAGTCCAGCTGCTCGGGCTGCAACTAGAACACAGAAAAAAAGGGGCCGAGATCAATGCTCATCAGCTCTCATATGGAAACACTAAGTACAGATTAGGAAACAGGAGAGAACAAAGACAAAAAGACAAGACAAAACAAGAGCTGATAGCAGCTATCACAGCTCATTCTTCTAAATCACTTTTTGAATATCTCAGTGAATACTTGAAAAGGGCTTACAAGGGTCTTCAACACTCATAAGACTCTGCTTTTGTCAAATCCTCAGGGGGCAAGGATAAAACATTAGTGCCATGCTTGTATGAGCACGAGGACCTATTGGGAGTTCTCTGAATATTTTAGAGCATGCAGAGGCAAAAAAGAAAGAAAGAAAGGAATTAAGCACAGCAGATATTTGTAGAATCGTTTCCCACGGGCCCTTCTGCTCGTGGCCTCATCTCTCTTATCATAAATTGTGTCTGGCTTTCCTACAGTGCTGGCCTTCAGACCTTCGACTACAAAAAAGATCACATTTCAGCCTATGTAAAACTTAGGAAAGACTAACTTTATTCTGTGAGGTTGTATAACAGCAAGAGAAAAAAAAACACACACAAAACTAGCAATTGTCTGTCTCAGGAAGGCCTGTGGGTCAATTGAGATAGTATTCAGAAAACTGGACATGGGAGGTGTAGCCCCGGGGCCACAGCCGACAAGACAGTGCCAAGCGAGAAGGGCAACTTTCTGACCTGGTGGCACAGCGGCCGCGGGACAGCCTCCCTTTGACCTCGACTCTGTCATTCAAAACCACCACAATGAAAAGCTGGAATGTCACTGCATTCCTATGAAACTGTGCAAAGCTTTCTCTCCTTTTATTATCAGGCACCGTGAGGGAAAACACAGGGGGCAAATACAGCGTGCAATGCTTAAATTTCCTTCAGGGCAAATATTTAGTTTCGTACTTGACTGGTAAGCAAGTTGAAAACACAAGATAATATCTGACCATGTGTTTATGACAAAGCCGCTGATTATTCACCAAGATCGTGCTAAATTTGTGGCTGAGTTGTAGCAACACACAGCCAATAAAAAGACATGTTCGAGGTTTAGCTGTAAAACTATTGACCCCTGCCTCTCTTCAGCGTTGAGGAGATAGGGAGCTGCTGGATGTGAGAGGAATCTCACCCTTCCCATAACCCCCAGCGTGACTCTGGAGCATCTTTTCAGCTATCATGACCTCTGCTAGTGACATGGGAGATCCTCTCTCCAAGTCATGAGCCTCGGGCTTAAGAGGATAACTGTTGTAAGCAAAAATGGGAATCTGTCATAGAGATACAGCAGTCATGAGTGTGTTTGTCTTATTTTGTAGGGTCAGAACAACTGTGGGCCTAACTGTAAATCAGAATCAGACGTTTGTTGGCCAAGTGGCATACAGTGAGTTGTAGATGGTTATTCAAAAAGGGCAATAATTCTACTAAAGCACCAGTTTTTGTGATCTTATCATCTATTTATTATCCAATCGAAATTAATCCATTTTGAATCCAGCAATGTTTACAAAATAATGCATAGATCAAAACAGGAATTAAATAATAAAATATTAAATCACTTCCGTTTTTGGTGAAATGGCCTGTTGGAGAGGTTCCCTGATTGATTATATTTGTTTTGGTTAAAGAAAACTTAGGTCAAGTGGATTAATGGATTAATTCCCATGTTAAATTAAACCGTTAAGCCAATGTCACTTGATAAAACATACATTTTTGCATAACGCGCCCACATGGAATCAAAATGTCAAATGTAATATTTTTATGTTGGCCACTAAAAGAGATCTATGAGCCCTTACCACCAGGTTTCCCTTCTGAATACAGGCAGCCCCGGAGCCCTGGATAACGCTGTCCAGCACCTGGACATCGCTGCTGGGAGAGTTGGAGCAGTTCCTGCGGCCTTGTCGGATCTCCTCCTCGATGTCTCCAAACTTGAAAGCGCACAGAGCAGACTTTCTGTCCCCCTTGGAAAACACACCGAACAGGTACTGCTCAGAGTTCTTCCCGTCCTCTCTGTGGATATCCGCGGGGTAAACGGAGAGCAGCCGGTTGTAAATGTTCCCGTTAAATCCGCACTGTAGAGGCATCTGGATGTAGGATTCGGTGAGCTTCCTGCTCTCCGGCCCGGAGGGTTTTCGGAGGTTCTCGGTATCCAGACATATCCTGGCGAGGATGCTGTTGGGCTGGCTCTCCTTGTGGCCCATTTTTGCGTCATTATTAAAGGCGATGTAGGAATAACTCTTCTGGATGAAAGCGAGGACGAAGTTCAGCTTGTTTTTGCTTTTAACCTCTTGTTTGATCTTGAATACATTATCCTCGGAAGGGTTAATATCATAGGTGAAAAGCCGGGATAAATCCTTGATGTTCAAGGAGCGGATGGCGATCTCTGGGGTGTTTTCAAAGCGCAGGTCCTCCTTGCTGTGGTTCTTGGGGAAAAACTGGGTACCCGCCCCTGTGTAAGTCGCCCCGACAAGAAGCCGGGTGTTTCCC
Source organism: Hollardia meadi (assembly GCA_037974645.1). NCBI lineage: Eukaryota > Metazoa > Chordata > Actinopteri > Tetraodontiformes > Triacanthodidae > Hollardia > Hollardia meadi. The sequence continues at coordinate 10,461,934 of JBBPCS010000480.1, read as the reverse complement.
CCGTGGCTCTTGAAGATGAGCCCAACAGTGGATGCGTTTGGGTGATTGGCAGCTATGTTGAGCATGCTGGGGAAAACAGTCTTCTCACCCTTGGGTGGAAACTCCACCGCTATCTCCGAAATATTCTCCATTTTTCGGAGTTCACAGAAGCCTTGATACACGGACCCACACACCACCACGACTCCTTGCTCTCGGTCCAGCTCCAGGAGCTTGTTGTAGTTGTCAGTGAGGGATTTGGGATGCTCGCACGGAGCTTGGGGCAGCTGTGGCGCATGGCACAACAGGTTGTCCTCCACCGGACCGGTCCTCTTCTCCACCTCGACACTCAAGGTCCCGTTCAGCTGGTAGACTGTGTTGACGGTGGCCAGGTAGACCTTTCCGGAGACCGGGTCCACCACGAAATTATTGGTGTGATTTGGAGACGCGAATGCCTGTTGGATGTGCAGCGCGCTGGCACTCCGGCGCGTCTCCAAAGCGAGGACGCCGAGGAGCAGAACAGCTATCTCTATCGAAGGAGGCATTTTTCCTTCTGACCGGCTTCCGCGTGTTCTGTGCCGAGGAGTGCATTGAGCTATGACAAAATTGTGTGTTTGTCCCTACTGCGACAATCCGAGAGGAAAGGCTGTTTCCTGCTCAACGCCTAGACCCAGAATGACGCGATAAGCGAGTCGTGCTTCCTTTTCAGGCTGCCTCCTCTGTCCCTCTGCCCACTGTGCAGCTCCACAGCCTCTCTACTGAGGCATACTGAGCCACAATATCCCCCCAAGGTTTGTATGATCTTTAGACAATAGCCCGTTAAGGACAAATATTTAGATTTTGATTTATTGATACGCAATTTCTGGACATTGTCATGCCGGCAGAAATGGAATCAAACTTATTTTGAGTCACGTGTTAGTCTATCTTATCCAAGAATTGAAAACTAAATAAAGCATTAATAAATTGTAAATTAAAGTAAAATTTGGACTTTACTGCGAAAAGGGGCGTCAACTCATTATCAACCCCGAAGAGCGGCGCTGCCTCATGTTTAGGCCTAATACCACCTCCAATCAAAGCGCGCTGTCTACTCTGCTGTGTTTGATCATTATACAATTTAGATTTGCAGCTCATTAAATTATGAGAGCTCATCTGACCCGAATGTCATCTTTTTCATTTTGACCAGATTTACATTTGAAACGTGTGAAAATGATTCTGATCAATGTTTATATTAACTACACCGATGTCTGGTATTAACTTTATTTTTTAACATGAAATGTTTGAGCTGTAATGTGAGCTCATCCTGCCATATGAAGTTGTCATGGCCATCAACTGTTCCTTTCAAGATGGTCCATTTCACGAATCTCCGCCCCTGCGTGGTTCCGCTCATCTCGGGGTTAATGACGGGTCATCGTCCCACCTCCTGCGCGCCCCAGTCCCTCGGCTCTCACATTAGTTCTGCAGATCCGGAGGGTTTCGTTTTGGGCACATACGGTACGGTAAGCACCGTGAAAGTGCTACCAGATGGACAAATCAGCACACCTTTCCGGTTTTTGACATTCACATCTATCCAACATAGCTTTCTTGAGCGCTTTCCCCTCATAAATATTCAATGCAACACATGCGCCCACACTCAAAATGCACGAATATGGTTAGCATTTTTCGTCTCTGGATGTTGTGTGCATATGCTCACATCTCTGAATAGAAATGAACGCTCCCTAGTAGGGAGACGATCAAGAATGTGTCAGACACTGCATAAATCAGCCAGATAAGTGTTATCTCTGAATACATGCAATAATTAAAGTTGATGCTAAATCGTGCGCAATCGCCGGTGCCTATTTACTGTGGACTCCTCTGGGGACAAACTCATTCTCTCCCCTCGCGGCTCCCTCCGTCACCGCTTGCAGCTTTCAGTAGGGCAGATAAGTGCGCCCCGTGTTTACCTTGGCGCACAGCCATGCTCATCAAATCTGGCAGTGGAGAAAAAGAGGAAAGCTCACTGATAAAGTGCAACATAATGACCCCCAAGTGCACAGCCCAATGACTGAGCCACCAGCAGTCTCCACGCTGCGCGTGCGTGAGGTCCTGCAAGGATAAGGCTCAGTGTGGGTCAGGCTGTCAGCATCAGATATCACCGACGAGGTGTGACCATTGACTGTACATGAAACTGTGTGACTGAGTGCGCGGTTTGGTGCTGCCCAATCAAACTCAACATTCAGTGGAATTAAGCAGCATGTATGTGTGAAAGTATGAGTGTGTGCGTGAGAAAGAAAGAAAGAAAGAAAGAAAGAAAGAAAGAAAGAAAGAATAGTAGAATAAAGGGAAACGTGGTCTCTCCTGTGATTATAATGGAAATATAATCGCTGGTGGCCCACTCTTTGGCAGTAAGACTGCGGTTAAAGGCCCTTCCACCCAACCTGTTTCCTTCCTGATAAGGAGTGACACCTCCTTGTGTTCAGACCCCCACGTCTTTCACAGCAGACCATTCTCACAAACTAAACACAGCCGTGCACAGCCATGTGGGGATAAAAAGAACATGTAAGGACATGCGAGGCAAAAGACCTCCATCTAGTGGTTACATGACGGATCTGCAAGAGGAGGGCGTTTAAAGATGGGGATTGCGCACCAAACGTGTGGTCAGTCCAACCCCACGGTAAATAAATTCCCCAAAAGTAGACATGCACCCTGACAATGACAATACTCACAGATATTAATTAAAACAAATCAGTTTTAAGAAATAGCAATGGCTCATGGGTAAGTCAGGAATGCACTTTATTCCGCACTTGGAAAAGGACATCAGAAGGCACTGGAGTGGTTTAGCAGACAACCCTACATCACAGGTGTTACTGCAAGGTCAAGCTAAGGTCAAAAGTCGGCTCGCTCTCAACTCGTCTGCTGCACCTGTCATGGCAAAACTGAAACAGATCACTAAATCTACTTTCTGCCATTTTAAATCACATGTTCGGCTTGAGAGGAATCAAGTTCATTGATGTTTTGACAAGAAATGATCTAAATTCCTTTCTGTGGGTTTGATCTTTAGACAAGGATGACAGTGATCCGGACCCCAGTCAACTCTTCTTATCCCTCTGAGGACTACTGTCTTAAGAGTGACAACCTTTGAAGTCCCTATCAGCTCAGCCTGACGTCTGTTATCCACCCGCGTGCTAAAGTGCAGCTGTACAGTTCAAATCATCTCACTATCTGTTAGGGAAATCAGCATCTCAGCTTGAAATGAAGGGGGGGGACTACTTAATGTGCTAGATCATCTTGTCGTGTCCTTGACTAGGTGAGAAAGAGAGTGAGAGAGACTGGATACCGAGCAAAGGAACTGTACTCAAGGATTCAAATCTGGAGTCAAGTTCATGTTCAGATAACTTGCAAAAGTGGAATCTTCCAAAAAGATACATCCATGACATTCAGGCAAGACATTCATGAAATATGTGAAAAGAAGCAAGACCTGCTGAGCAACCTCCCCTTTCTTTCCTCTCAGCGTGGACCCTTTGGGTTGCTCAGGCATCCCTGGCTAGACTAAGGTTTGGCACTAGGTGATTACACCATAAAATAGTGTACTTGTAGAAAAAGAAGGATGGCTAAAGAGAGAATATGTGGGGAGAAAGTCTGATGAGTAGTATAGCATTACATACAGACAGTGTGTATTTGACTGGCGTGGCAGTGGAGACGACTTGCACTGTAGATATGAAGCAGCAGCATTCCAGTTCCAACTGAGATTAAGCTGGAAGAGCACCAGTGGTCTCCCTTTCCTAACTTGATCATATCAAATATGGCAGGGGGAGGCAATTACCCCGGCAAATTGATTTTACTTGGACAATGGCCTTTTGTCATTGCTTCTCAGAGCGAAGTCGGTTCCTATATAATTGTTCTTAATGAAAACGTGTGGCATTGTTTACATGTTGCACATACGTCAGATGCTTAACAATAACCAGATGTTTTGTGTGTTTCTGAGCCGTTTCTACGGCGATCAGCCCATTGTAGCTTTTCCCTCTAAAGCTGTCCCATTCTGTCTTTGTGTTTCATTCATAATTTTCCCTAGTCAACACAGTTTTTCTTGTTTGACTTAAAAAAGGAAATAAGTAAAAACATGTGATCTTTTCTATTAGAAATGGTAAGGAAGCACAAAAAAGTCTCTGTTCATCATGACACTGGAAGGTCACGGTCAGTCCTTCAAAATGTTCTGTCTGAACAAATTTCATCACAGCACCAAAAAAAAGGAGCAACTGCCGGGAAGATTTTCAGCCATGGTTCAAATCTACCAATCACAGCTAGGTAAGAGTTCTCCTCCTAAAGGCAATCAGCCACATTATCACATTTGCATGTCTCTACGATTAGACTGGGCCCTTTAGACGAACTGTCAACCCAGTTTCCTGACTAAACTCCCCTTCATGTAGAGTAAGAGGAGCATAATGCTACATGGTACTGAATAAAATTAAGTTGAAAATAAAAAATAATATTATTAGAAATAATACATTATAATTGATTAAACTCTACAGATAAAAACAGTAAAATGTTTGCCTTCTGTGAGGGCAAGCAACACAAGTGTTCATTTTCAAAAATGTAAACAGTCTCATCCTTCCTAAAAGACACCAATTCTCAACTTCACTCTTTCTTCCACTTCTTCAAGATTCTAGGGCATGTCCAATGTACTCAGTTGAATTTTCAGTGTCCAGCTACGCAGCCATCCTGAAGGCAGTCATGTTCTTCAAACTCCCTACATGACTGCAGCTACAGTTACATCGCCCTGTGTCAACAAAGCAACACATGCTGGCTTCAGTCTGGTCATCCTGGAGGCTGCAGAGCACGGTGTGTGTAGCCTGAGAGTGCGTCCCAGTTTCTCCACAAGAACGCCAGAAGGAGGATGAGGAGCAGGGTGGAGAGCGAGCGTGAGCGCGTCTTCATCAGGGGGACCACGCAGTTGGCCACAGTCGAGACAAAGACTAGAAGGACAGCCATAAGGGCCAGCAGCACATTGATAAGTTTTCCCAGGAGGGTCCGGGCTGTGGCATTTTCCAGCCCCTCCAACTGGACGACCTGCTGTTGCTGCTGCTGGAGCTCCATCTTAGAGATCCTGGTCTGACACGCCTCCAATGCCTCCTGCAGAGGACATAAAGAAGAGGGGAAATACACTCAGCAAAGTCACTCTATTCAAGCATTAAAGGGCAAGATATAATCTATAAGATGGCCAGTTCAAAACCACTGCAATCGTTAATAATAAACATACCTCTGTGGCAGTGTCGATCAAGGCTGGACATTATTATCTTTGTAAATGTAGATTTTGTGTTTGAGCTAATGGAATACGTAAGACTTTTACAGGTGTCCCTAATAGAGTTGCCACCAAGTGTCTATTTCATAGACCTACACTGCCCCTTACTGTCGGGGAAAAGAAATGCAGTCAAGGGGCAACTTGAGCTTTAAATACACTTGACGCTGGCGTACGTACACACATGACAACACACAAGTCTAAGCCGCCATAGACAAGAGGAAAGGACACAAGTAATGTGAGTCATTTACAAGGAAATGCGTATGTTTTGAACAAACAGAAAAAGCAGATGGACAGGCTAGATTCTCTGTCTCATCTTCCTGTTTACATTGTCAACATGCATGATGAGATAATGCCTTTAACTGTTGGAGGGATGTGAGCACCTCAAGCTTTGACCATGACAACTAGTTTAAGCAGCCCACATTAGGTCACTACTTAATAAATCAGTAAGATAGAAAGGCTGAGCTTCCTTTACACTTGCAATTTGCAAGACCTATTGGTGTAAAACTCCAAATGACAAAATTTAAAAAAATTCTTTACAAATATTTACAGAAAACTACATGTATAAACCAGCAATTTGCAACACAATTTAAATGTTTAAATTTAATTAATTTATCATTGTGAAATTTCATTTATTTTGCTACTCTTATTTTGACAATAGCTTAGAATTACCTTGCCACTGTTGTTGCTTTAGCTTACAGAAGCTACTTGGCTAAATTTAAGAGCGGCTGCTGAGCGTGCTCAGAGACGGAGCGTGAGGTTGGCTGACAAACAGGGAGCAGGGATAAGTAATGTAATGAAGTGACATTATTACAAAAGCATCGCTCTCAAAGTAGAGAGTTGTCAGAGTTCTGACAAGGGCATTTTTTAATAATAACTTTGACATACGTACAAAAACAAAATAACATTTTATGATATGGATTTGATTTGGAGTAAAATACTGAATTATATCTAAGATTATTGCTTTATTTATATAATTCTCTTCATTTACCAATACAATAATTATTTTTATGTAATACATGCCATTCAAAAGATATCACCATGAAATTCTCTTTGGTACAATGTAAGAAGACAATATAAAATGTAAGCACAAGTAACTGCATACTTGAATGTGCTTATCAGGTATTTTGTAATGGCTTTCAGTGACAACCAGAATTGGCCATTTAACTTTGAAAATTTCTTATCATCCCTTTCTGAAAATTAATTTGTACCACAGACTGTCATATTTGAAACAGCCAATTTTAAGTACAATCAGAGAATAAGAAAATTTCATTCCGAATAATGAACTTAATCTCAGTTGGATGAATTCTATAGCTGTTAATTTATCACTGACGCGGGCTGCGTGCGTGCTTGTGGACATTCGCCTGACGGACAGACCTGTATGTCTCTGGCTCTCTCATAGGACTGGTAGGCGATCTTCTCCTCCATGCTGGCCAGCTCCTGCTTGAGGTTGAGGATCTCATTCTGGTGAAGTTCTGTCAGGTCGTTCAGCTGCTCCTCCAAACGCTCACACCTGAACACACAAAAACACATGTGAGACCGTGGGGCGTAATTAGCTTAGACAAAGAAACACATGCAGGAATTAGCAGAAACAGACCCTGAGGGCATCTGACCACATGGCACCTGACTGAACTGATGACTCGCCCTGACAAGATTAGGACATGCTTATTCATCTGCCGATCCAGTTGGCCAATCAGACAGAGTCAGCAAGATGGGACTGGCCAATGGGAGGTACCCAGCAGGAGGAGAGGGATCTATACTGCTGTTTATTTTGGCAGCCACATACAATTGGATGGACAACATAGGACAAGAATAGATAGGAGGAAGCCATGTGTATGTTTGCCTGAGATTGTTTTCTTTTTAACTGAATTTTACTGAATATTTCAGGTAGGTAAAATAAACATGATACAGTATGTAATGTGGGGTGAAGGGATACAGCATTACTACAACAAGGTGATGTCTTCAAAACCCAAATATATCCAATTTACTATGATAGAAGATTAAGAAAACCAGAAAGTATTCAGTGGATTTCTTGCTTTTTTCTTCTTCTTGATTTTCAAAATAGTTGCTGATCAGTTTCTGTTGATCGTTTCAGCTCTATTATTCGCAGCCCTAGTTAAGAAAGTCACATTTTAGGCATTTCTTTGTTATGCAAAGAATGGATTAAGTCCTTGAGGAGCTGTTTTGCAACACGATTGGTTTATGAATTATTATTCCTAGCGTGCAAACTAAAAAGTGCTCATTCTGTTCAGTTTCCTATTATTTTGGTCCTAAAGGACAAACCCTATGCTATGGCATAGATGAACATTTTAGGGAGAAAAATGTTTCTTACACTATGTAAGCTTCTCACTATATCTCCCACTTGTTATTGTCTGTCTGTGGGCAGACAGACAATAAGTCTGAGACGAGATATACAGAGCGGGGACAAGGGCTGAAATAACATCAAAGATCTGCACTTAGAGGACATTTGTGAACTGTGCAGATGGGCCTGTCACTTTTGTCAAGTGTTCACTTTAATTTCCTGCTGTCTCAAAACAACAAAACTAACATTTTCTTAAATGCAGTACTGATGTTAGTTACATTTTTATATACAGTTCAGTCTGACTGCAAAAGCAACTTGTTAGGGAAACAGAGTTTATTATTGCAATAGTGTGCTTATGCGAGAATAATAAGACTGCCACTCAAAATCTGCATAATGCACTTGACCCGGGCGCATGGGAGTATAAAAGCAGCACATTTGTGCAAGCTTTACACGTTTATTAAGAAGAGGTCAGGGTAAAGATTTTGTTTATTATTTACTGTGGGCCAGCTCTGATTAAAAGAGCTCTCTAGAGCCTTAAGCAGGGCGAGTGTTGCCCGTGATCATACAACAACAATATCATATGAATGATCAGTATGTATTCAGGTATAAGTTTCCAAAATGAATTCCTGATTACACACTGTTGGACTTTAAGGGGATTTCTTGTGCTAAACGAAGCATTCTTTAGGAATCTATGATAAACAGATTCTCTTGTTCTCTTTTCTGTCTGTACCTGAAGCGTTCCTCCTGCAGTGCTTGCATAACAACTGTGTAGTCCCTCTGATAGTGGCTCTTCAAGCCATCAAGGCTCTCCTCTAGCCTCGCCTGGCCCTCCCTCAGCTCCTGCATCTCCTGCAGCAGCATGTCCAGGCTGGAGCTCTGGCTCCTCTCCAGTGTGTTGCCCTTGGAACTGGGGGGACCTCCAGGGGCTCCTGTGGTGCTGTTGGCCCCTACTGAGCCTGACGTAGCACTAGAGCAGTCATCCTCACTGCCGTACTTAGGACTGGCCTGGAGGTGATGCCCAGCACTACCCAGTGAACGCCCACCAGCCCCTGTCACACCTTCTTCCACTGAAGGGTCGTCCAGAGAGTCTTTGAGCGAAGGGATGTTGTCCGCGCTGCCAAATTTGTTGCGAATCAGCGAGGCAATCTCCCGTGGTTTGGAGACGACGGCCCCGGCGGCAGAGTGGGTGGCCTGGGAGAAGCTGGAGAGGCCTCCCTTCACGCTGTCCACCACCCCTTCACTGAAGCCTGTGACTTTAGCCCCGACATCCTTCAGGCCCTGCTGCATGTCCCGCAGAACATCCTTGGGCTGGCGTGGGATACCATTGTGCTCTACTTCCCGTAGCTTCCGGTGGTAGTGCTCCAGTTTTCTTTGCAGCTGCTGGATGGTCTGTGCCGACTTCTGGTTCTTTTTCTCAAAAACCTGACAAGCACAGAACAGCTTTTAATTGGCGAGGGGAATAAACGTCACACTAAATTAATCCACTCCCTGCCTACCTCTAAGACTAACAAGTTTAGTTATAATACACTGATTGTCACACCATCCTGTTAAAAATACAAGCCAATTAGTCCCCTGGATTATTAATAGTTAAGAGTTCAAAGACTCCTCCTTTTACCTGTTTAATGCGTGTGCTCTGCTGTTTGTCAGCATTGTTGGCCAGTTTGAGGTACTCGGCAACGTTGTCATCCCTGGCTGTCTGCTCGATCTTAATCTGCTCTGTGAGCTTGAGGATTTTCTGCTGCAGCTGGGCGATCGCCTGCTTAGTGCGCTGTGGGTCTGGGGTGTTATCCTCACCTCCCTGGAATGAACCGTCCGCCCCACATGAAACAGCCAGAGGTGTTTGGCCCAGCCCGCTCACCTCCAGCCGGTCAATCTGAAGTGAGGAGATTGAACAAAAGAAAAAAAGAAAGGGAGTTTGGGGTAGGTAAAGGGTCAGAGGAGGAAATTGGGGATTAAAGAAGAAAATAAAATGGGGGACAAAAAGGGAAGAAAAAGTGTGAGCAGCATATTGATGGTTCTAAAGAAATTTTGCTGACAATAAAAACAGGAGCTTCTGCATTTCTGCAGCCAGTTGCCCGGAAAGAAGGCAAACTGAGTCAGTTTAAGGCCACTCGCGGTCAGTTTCTCTGAAGAGGAAGATGCAAGGTATCATTTTCTCATTCAGGGATTTACGAATTAAAAAAAGCGAAAGAAAAAAATAACTCAGCATTTTGAGCACATACGTACAAAACTCAATACTTCTAGGTGAGAATCCGGGGCTATTTTTGCTATACTTTGGTTATATTGGCAGGAACAGAATGAAATGAGTATCAACCAAATCTCTTTATTTTTTTTTTCATCTATTTTGTGTTTGTTCAGGGGGGCCATGATAATGGACAAAACTAACAGGATATTAGACTGTTGTTTACAACAGTTTCACAGATTAAGAATATTTGTCTGTGTTGCTTTTCAGATACTGGCCTGATTTTGTAAATAAGCCACAAAGCATCTGTGTAAAAATCAAAGACACTATCTAAATGGGTTTTTTCCTGTATTTTCCTAAACTAGATAAACTGAGAAGGTGATGAACCTAGCACCTTCGATCACAGGCAGCCGACGTGATTCATTTTCTCAAACACCTCAAGGGAAGAACACAGAACATTGCGATACTGCTGGAACTAATCGTACTGGGAGGGGGTGGGGGGGGGGGGGATTCAAATATTTTTCTCATCACTGAGCATGTACACAAAAAAGCAGCTCACAGCACGCAGAAAAACGAAAAGCAGAGGACCAAGTAAAGAGTCAAAGCGCACCTTGGCACACATCACTCATACCACCACTCCAGAACAGGTCAAAACGAACGCACCTACATCCGCAAGAACATGACTAATTGATGACAGACACCACAGTCTGCATCACCAACCACAATACACCCGGGAGACAAACAAAACTGCCGGTCTAAGCATCTTTCTGCCAAACGACTCCAGGTACAGAGAGATTAAACCCAACCAGCTCTCTTTGTTAAGTCATCTTGAGCCGCTAAAGCGCCATCAACGTGCGCAAAAAGCGACTTACCTTTCCGTTAGTCAAACGGAGAACTTGTTCCCAGTGCATTGTCCCCAAAGTGAAGGCGAGTTGTGTATTCTCATCTGCCCTGACGCTTTGGTGAAGTTAAAACCGATTAAATCCTAGCCCGTAAAATACTCTCGCCGGTTCCTCGAAGTTTCGCCGAACACTAGTGTCGCTCCAACTCGCCCGGCTTGTTGTGAAAGTTGAAGCTCACCTGAAACTCTCTCAACTGGGCAGTGCGGGAAGCCCCGCCCCCTCCCCTCACAGCTGAGGGATGACATCACCCTCTGAGCTGCACGGCAGGCAGCCGTCAATCATCCACACAGAGCAGAAATAGCTTCCCAGTCAGGGGACTTTTTCAATTGACTAGCAGGTTTACCAAGAGCAAAAATCACAGACAAACAACAATCCTACTAAAACACTTGATAATAACTGATATTACTACGTTACAACTGCCATGTCTATCACTATTAAAATTACAATTACAATTACATTAATTTGACTCCTGTTCTCTGCTCTCAAAATACTGACATAATGCAGGGCAGTGGTTGAATGTAGCTAAGCAGCCTCATTTACTCAAGTAATTTTGTATTCTGAGTTAAAAATATTTGTAACTTTTGATGCTTTAAGTGCTTCCACCTGATTATAGCTCTGAACTTTTACCTTTTACCTCAGTTTTATGAATGTCAGTGGATAAAAGAGCGACACAAAACCGCACAACTCCAAATAAACAAAGAATCCAAATTCTCAGACTTGCACCGCAAACAGGATAAGGCAACTTTTTTTCTTTCCGTCTCTTCAGACAGTTAATATGTGAAGTGAATTCCTGTAATCAAGTTGGACAAGAGGCCCCTGGGCAGACTGGGAGTTTGGGCCACAATGTGAAACTATAGCAACTCCCAGTCTCTCCATTTGTGTCTGAGCTAGCCAAAAGAAAGGAGTTCTAGAGGGCAAGAAAAACCAGTCTGACATCCCTCCACTAGACACACACACACACACACACACACACACACACACACACACACACACACACACACACACACACACACACACA
>JBBPCS010000480.1:10354428-10450182 GCA_037974645.1 Hollardia meadi | reverse complement strand
CCCACACACACACACACACACACACACACACACACACCCACCCACACACACACACACACACACACACCCACACACACACACACACACACACACAAAACGTTTTGCTACGCGCTGGTAATTGGCAAACAGCAGTGGGATGACATCACCTACTAAGAGCTGGACTAAGAGCACAGGCTTCATCATTTCCTTGGCTGTCCCTCTCTGCTGAATGTCAATCGAAACTCAGTTGTTTGATTATACACAGGTTTGACTGCGTGCTTCTGTGATCATCTTTTCTATCACTAAAGAGCAATCGGCTGTTGACGTAGTTGGATAAGACTTGATCATTACCATATGCCTCTGCAGCCCTGGTTGTAGTGAATGCAATACGAATGCAATACCCCCGTATTTGTCTTTTGCAGCTTTTCAGATAACTCAATGTCACTAAAATAGTTCCAGGACGAGCTGCAGTGTCCTGCTGCAAAGGGCACAAATGCTTTCGTCAACACAGAGCCGGTAGCCTGGGGAGGTGAGAGACGATGAGAAAGCAATGATGAGGATGTTAAGCTAACAGGGACAGAACAAGCCCCAGGGACCCAGGTGATACTCGCCGCCTTCCACTGACACTCAAATGGTTGAAATCAGATGGTGCAAACCAAATTCCTACAACACATAACTTTAAAAAAAATATGGAAACTGTAAGAGATGGAAAAAAGATTCTTTTTTGCATTAAGGCTCTAAATTAAATGTATATAAAATTTGAGGCTTCTGTTCTGGCGCTGTTAATACAATGAATTTATTTAATCCATCCTACAATTTCTTCAACAAACCTACATGCGTTTTTCTTTTCTTTTCCTACATGCTTTTCTTTGTTGCGAACAAATTAAGCAGTAACATTGCTTTATTATTCTCTATTAAAAAATTAACCCACATTAACCCACATTACAGTCCAAATTAGTCAAAAACACAAACAGAATACAGATTAATTAAATTAAATTAGTCACCTTCACCTTCGTAATATAATTTGTTATTGTTCTTTATTCTTTTAAATACGTTCATCTCAGATAATGATGTAGATGTGAGCTACAATGGAAATCTTCAAGCTCAACTTTATGGAGAGTTTTGATGAAAAAACCTAATTAGGTTCTTCATCACTCCACTTTAAAAGAGTCACTATACCAAACCTTCCAACTGCTGGAGACAGTGTGGGTTCTCATAGGCAAATCATTATCATGTATTCTGGTCCTGCCCAGTATTGATTCCTTTCTGGCAAGAGGTTCATTAAGTTTTGCAAAAAGTATTCCAGATACACATTCCATTTAAACTACAGATTCTGTATTGGGGTGCCCTGCCATTTGGAAATATCTATTTTCGGATTTTAAGCACTGCTGGTAGGAAGGATATAACGAGAAAGTGGCTAAAACCAGAAATGGCTACATTTGATGGATGGATTTTTTATGATGGAAAGATGGAAAAAAATTACCTTTTCTATTAGACTGCAACAGGACAAGTTTTTAAAAAGATGAGAAAGTTGGATTGATTCCAACTTTAAACCAATTGACATTAGTTTAGGGGAATTGTTTTTTCTTATTTCTTATAAATTAATTTGATTGTATTGAAGGCACATCCCAACATTTCGGTTTTGGTTCTGTTTATTAAGTTTGGTTTTCTGTTTTGTATTTCATTTCCTATTTTTGCATCTGTGTGTTTTGTTGGTCCTTATTTGCATCTATAAGTTATAATGACTAAACTTTTTTGGGTTTAGTTTTTAGTTTTGGGTATGTCCCTCCCCATGTATCCTGCTTAGTGGTATGAACCATGGCAGAGCAGGCATACTGTATGTCACGTTCACGTCCCCTGGGTGAAAACAAGTGCTGTAAAAGAGCCAGCGCCAAATTGGAAAAATTAGTAGTGCCGATGACACCTGTAGATCGCAGTGAATCAGAAAATAGTCTTAGTGTTAAAATTGATGGCCCTACCAGAAAACATCTTCTTTTAGAATGAAGTTTGGTTTACAAGTATGTCCACTTGAAAGATCACCAGGAGCAGAGGGTATTTTAAAGTGAATAACTCACATAAATTTTAATAATAATCCCTGTCAACAGCATAAAGTATTGTAGGAAGTGGGACTAAAACTGACCTGTTTTCTTCTTGTCTCTGCTCGTAGTAAATGGTTGCGTAATAAACAAACACTGCTATACGAAGAGTCAGATACAAAATAAAGTACCTGGTGATTCAATAAGATAGTTGTATGTTGTATATTGTAATGAGCTCTGCGCCTTTAAAGCTTCTCTGTTCTTTGTTTTGGTAGCCAGTCAGACTGTGTGTGCATGTTTGTTCATTTGCTGTGATCTGAGATGCTGGTGCTCTAGTGCTTTGTGCTAACGCTACAGGGTTATTTGCTGAACAAGAGTTTGTTGCTGCCATAGTGGCTCACTATTTGGCTCAAGAGGTAACTGCTCACTGTTGTGGGTGTGTGTCGTGAGCTACATTGATAATGTCATACTATAAGCAACAAACAAGTCTTATATAAAGTTAACTTTTATTTTAAGAAAAATTATCTCAGGTAAACATTACTTTGACTTTGTGTATGGAGCGTCCATACAAAACGTTGGTGTACATCCTGCTGTGACTGGTGGAGGCTGCACAGCCATCGGCAACTATCAGAGCCAAGTTTGGCCTAATCGATGAATCGGTCAACCCCTACATCAACCACACTGCTGAGAGTATTTTCAGTTTTAGTTTACACACAGCTCCATGATTCCAGCTCTGAATTGTTTGAGGCAATTTGTTTTCAGCTGGTTAGGGATTTCTGCAGGAGAACACAGGATGTTATCTCCGACATGGAAACCAAAAATACAGTGATAGACAAAAGAAGGAAGAGCAGGAAGACAGGTGGACATGTGAATATGTGGCCTGAGGTAAAAAGAGATGGGGTCTTCTATCCCAGGGAGACAAGGTTAAGGAACATTTGCAGACAGGCCCTGGAGGATGTTATGTTCTCCAAAGACAAAAACAGCTTCAGTCTCTCACACACAAAAACATTATGTTGTGAGAGGACTAGCCTCAAGGCTTGGCTTCTGTTTCATCTCAACTCAGTAGCTCATGTCCTGCTCCCTACTCCCTGGTTCTTTCCAAGCTCTTGTGTTAAACAAGTCTCCCATCTTGACACTAAACAGTTTGCACCTTGCAGCCCTTCACTTCCTAAATCTGTTTTTACTCCTGTTTCAGTCCCTCTGAAAAGAGAGGAAAGATCAGACTAGATCAGTCTTCATCAGTCTGGCATCAGGCCTTCAACCCTGAAAGTGATATTGTGCCTCTGTCTGCCCATATGTGCAAGTACATCTTGATGCTTCCAAGCAGATGAACATTCACCAGCACCATTACACAGAGCTAAAGATGAATAGGGAGAGTGTATTCAGTCAATCAATTAATCAGCAGCTAATTGTAATTAATCCCAGAAGCTGCGCACCAGCTGCAGAACAGCGGGCTCTTAACAGACCTAAAGCTGAGTTTTAACACAGCCCCACTACTCTCTTTAGCAGCACTGCCACCAGGGGATAAATATATCAAACTCATAGTTTTATAGCAAAGCAACCTAGTCTCTTATTGCAAGTAAGTCATAAATTCTCCCCAATCAGCAATAATAAAACATATTTACCAATAATTACATCCCTTGGCGATGGCTCTGATCAACCTTATAGGCCTGCTGCTCTGACTGCTGTACCATGAGTTACTGTTTAACAAGAGCTGAGATAAAGTGCAAAGACAGACCACTTAGTTACAGTATGGATCGAACTGCCTTAAAGGGAATGGAAACTTAAGAGGAAAATCTCTGTGCACCAAAAAAAAAAAAAAGTTGATCGCTGTAACTCTGTAAACAATGCAATTTCCACAGTTGTCAGCTGGCTGATATAGTAACTGTACGTATTGTTTCTGCAACTGACAACAGAGTCAATTTTTTTTTTACCATTTTTACTGCTGTTCTGAACAAAGTGCTGATCAAATAGCCAAAAACACAAACTCTTGACACAACAACAAAATAACTGGAAGACAAAGAGAAGGATAGACAGACAAAGAGATGGAAAAGGATTTGCCAGCAGCAAAAATCTAAGACATCTGTGCCTTCAGCAATGAATGGAGCTGCAGCATTGAGATGGTAAGACACAGACGTGGTTTTACGACTAAACAAGCTTGTGTGTTTTAAGCTTACCTTGGAGTACTGTCTACGAAGACTGAAGCGCTGCACCATCCTGACTGACTCATGCACCCACAGCTGGAACCCCTGTACTACTCCTCTCCACTCATATATCCTTCCAAAGTACACACCGCCTCACATAGTAAACTGTACGTTCACATACACACACACACACATACTGAAGGTACACAAGCTACCCTCCTCTCCAAACATCCATGGGCACACATATTTGTGGTCCACATCGCTTTCGTCCACTATGCAAACACACAGTGGAGAGGGAGAGAGAGAGAGAGAAAAAAAGGGGAGAGAGGAAGATGAAAAAGGGGAGAGAGGAAGATGAAAAAGGGAGGGAGAGCAAGCAGAGATAAAGACAGCTCAGCTGTGTTGCCCTCTACTCATATTCACAGTGATCCCCTGAGCTCTGTCTGCCTCTCTCTCACAGACACACTGACTCACACAAGATGCTCACACCACATGGCTGTCAATGCACAAATGATTTCCAGTATACATACAGTCGTCTTACAGTCAACCATGTACACACCCCTCCACATCCTCTTCTAAACCCAACACTAATAACACATTCACACAACACACAGCCTCAGCTCTCACTCATCTAGGACGAGGCAAGGTTGCCTCCTGCTTCCTGTCAGTGAGCCGAAGGGTGGGGTGTGGAGGAGGTGGTTGTAGAGGGGGAGGAGGAGATGAGAGAGGAGGAGGAGGGACCAGCTGACTGTCTATACTAACTCTCTCCAGGGACAGAAGGAGGGGGAAAGGGAGGGAAAGAGAGAGAAAAGAGGAAGGAAAGGAAAGGAAAGGAAAGGGGACATTGTTGAGAAAAAACAAAAAAACATTTATCATTTCAGATACACACTCAAATTTAGCCAAGCTAAGAAAAACCCTCAACCTCTACTAACAGCAGGATGCCACACACCTCCAAGGTCGACCACACTGTTACTATGGCAACCCAAGCAGGGCGTAGTTCAAGGCAAGTTTCGGGGTAACCACGGCGACTGCTTGACCTAAATGACATTGCTGTGTTGCCTGGCAGAGACGTGATGTTAGCTAGTGATGGGCGAGACAGGTTATCGTCTCTGTCAAGGACGAGCAACAGACCACTGCAAGGTCTGTCACAGCAGCAGGACTAATGGAGCACAGATGTCTGGCTTTCAGCCCTGCTCCATCATCCCAGGTGAGGTCATTCACGCAGGACCGAAGGGTACTTGATTTTGCAGATGAAGAAAGGGGAAGTGTATATTAAAATCAGCCCACAGATTAAAGCTGTCAATTAACATGGGTATCAGCACCTACTCGTTTAGACTTACTACACACGGATGGATTGAGAGCCAGCCATCACTCTATCTGTCACACACTGATACTGAGTCCTTGGCACAGCTTATTTCACTAACCTAAAGATCAGTCTAGTCTACAACAAACATGAGCTCATAATGCAAACACAACCTCCACATGAACCAAGCCCCGTGCTGCTCACAGCAGGTTAGCTGATCTGATAGTGACCCCTGGTGGCAGACAGAACAAATTGAAGTCTGGGATATCTCAATGGTTTAAAAGCTAAACTTGGGGTAAAACATTTGATTGTAAAAGGCTTTGAGGTTTAAACGTTAAGAACAGGGTCCAAAATTAACCATCGAAAATTGCAGGTAGGCGCTTAAGTTAATTAATCAACCTTTCTGCGCTGCACAGACTGTAGAGATCAGTAAATTATATTCTATATCTATACTGTAAACAGCCATTAGCTGTGGGTATTAGTTAGGTTTGCAGTGTTAATGAGGCCAAAAACTCGTTTTTTAATTCAGTGAGGAGTGAAGCAGAGCAGGAGGAAAAGAGAAGTACGTTTTGTACGTTTCATTTGTTAGCAAGCTGCACCATGGATATTTGGCTTTAGCTTGGATTATCTAAACTTAATCAATAGTCAGTAGACAGCATTAAAGACCCTCTCCCTGCATTCACAGCTGGTACAGCAGGGATTGTTACATCAGCAGTAAGGTGAACCTCAGCTTTTGATTGACAGTTCACTGAAAAACCAGTAAAGGGTAAAAGAGACACATCAATCTGCCTATGTAGTGATAATATGATTGACAGTTGCTGTTACTTACCCTGTCTGTCTCCTCTGTGGACTGGTACCCTGATGACAGCACCACATCGCCGCCAGCATATCCAGGGGTGGGGCTGCTGGGTGTGGTGTCAGTGGTGGAAGAGGAACGTGGACGGCTTGTATGCTGCTGTGGATCATGGGTGTTGCGGCGATGCAGGGCCTGGGGGCTACCCCGCAGGAGAGGATCGCGGTCGCCGCTGCCAGATCCCGAACCGGATCCCTTACTGCGCCGGCTCTGGAGGCTGGTCCCACGCCTCATCGTGCCCGCAGCGGCTGAGCCCTGCCCAGCTACAGAGGGAACCACAGGAGCAGAGAGGCGGTCAGATTCAGGACAGCAAGGCCTCGAGATATCCTCGGGGGCAGAGGGGGAGGTGCCACCTGCCGACACTACAGAGGAAGATGAGGAGGAAGACGAGGAGGGGGTGCTGGAGCGAGAGAGGGAGAAGCGTTTGCGCTGCTGCTGAAACAGCTGTTTCAGTCCCTGGCCAAAAACCCCCATGCTCTCCCTGGAGTTTTGGCGCATCTTACTGAAGGAGGGGTGCTCTGACTGGGATGAGGCCCTCTTCGGCCCTCGGCCTCGTGACCCCACTGCCTCTATCCTAGCTCCAGGACTTGAACTGGGGCCCACTCCCTTCATCTCCCTTTGACTATCATCCCCTTGTTGCATGTGGCCCTGCTAACCTCTCATGAACAGCAGGGAGAAACTGTCCCATTAAAAATTCTGCTGACACATTCCTCTCTACATGCAGAGGGTCAGACGACTGAAGGAGAGAAGACTAGAAAGGAGTACAGTAGAGAACAGTTAAGTGGTGATGGGACTGTCTGATGGAGGGTTGAATCGGCTCAGTGGCGGTCAGAGGGATGAATCCAAAGGGAGCGTGGATCTTTGCTTGAGGAACATAGCCATGCTGGTCTAGCGCATAGAGAGAGATGGATTATGAGAGGCTGGGATGTTGCCTAGATCTAGAGACATGCAATTACTAATTTTCATTGAAACACATTACCATTTGCATCTTTGAAATTTCATGCAAATAGAAGAAAGTGTGAATGCAGAATAATCAGTCTGGAGTTTTACTGTCTGCAGGCTGGATAGCATTAATCTGCACTGATGCACAAAAATGAAAAAAACAACTTTGCAATTGTAATTTAAAAATAAAATAGGATAGACGCTGTCATCATCACTTCAAGATAATATCAGACAGGCTGTCCCAGCGACAGCTGTGCCAGGTCTCTGAATCATTCTACATTCAAACAGGCCAATGCTTCGTGACCAAATACATGTAATAAAGAGAAAACAAACTGTATCCAGTTTAGCTCGCATCACACAAAGATCAAAACATGAAGCATAAATGAAAGCAAAGTAAGCTGGTACATGCACGAGAGGCACAAGAGGCTGATGGAATAAAGGATAGGATATGGAGAACAATAGAGGCATGAGAAAGGGAAAGAGATAATGAGTCACATCAGAAAAGGAAAAGCCCACCTACCATCAGCCCAACTGTTAGTTGCGTGTGACTCACTCTTGTGGATTACCTGAGTGGGAGGCGGATAGAGGGACACCGAAGAAAGGAAAACAGAGAATAATTTGTAAGATTTGGACACTTCAATCTTTAATGTACTCACTGACCTCAAGATACTCAAAAGATCAAGTGTGTTTTTTTTTTCCTGTTTACAATCAATAATCATTTTCACTGAGCTGTAAACGTGGTGTAGTCAGGTAACCAGATGAATCTGCAAACTCATGTTTTGTTGCTCTAGCAGATGCATCCTTCCGTTCAGACAGATTTCCAGCGCACCTGGTACAGTTCAGGCCAATCACAACAGTTTTTCTAATATGGGATGGGTTTGATACTATGACTGTGCAGAGGAGCGCTGTTGAGGCACTTTCTCAGATGGCTGCCATTGTTGGACGTTGTGTTGAATCCACTATTGCTTCGGTATTAAACAAACTGGACAGTTTATTTTCTATAAAAGAACCAGCAATTGCACTCAAAGCTTTTGTTGATAAGAAAGATGTGTTTGCAATACTTCGGGCAAGATTGAGTAAAGGTTTAATTTACCAACTCTCACCCAGTCACCAAAAAAAGATGGGGCACAGTGAAGACCCAGAGGATATTTTTGTTCCCTCTGTTGGTCACTCCCATGGAGGAACTGATCAGGGAAGCGACAAAACTAGCAATCACTGCCTTGCAGCTTGGAGTCAACAGTGAGGCAAAAATCTGCAGCGGACGTTGCCAACTTTCATTTGGTAGCCCAGAGTCCTGGCAGCTGAACAACAAGTGGCAAGACATGTTGGTATTCACTGTTTTCCAAAAGAAAAAGAAAAAAAAATTGGTTCTTTCAAAACTATAAAATGCAGATATCATATTGTTTTAAACAAGTGGTATCAACCTTTTTTGTCTTAGAAGGCATATGAATTGGATGTTGGAACTAGCTAACTAGCCAAGTAGCATACTGGAATTTATGTTACATCACACCTTTCTTTGCTCTAATTGGTTGTAGGTCTACCTAACTTGTGTCCAAAGGCATTTTGGTTTGCTCCCATTACAACGCTCCTTGGAAATTGAAAATGAACTGAGAGGTTCCAGACAAATTTGCATTTGTGAATTGGTCTTGCGAAGTCATGCCAAACGTGCTGAGTATATAGAACAGAACATGCAACACTGTGTGACACAACTTTGTGTGTGTATTCCATCAGGAGCTCATTTAGTATCCCCAAAGGCTTATACTGTGGCAGTGTCAAGAGACAAGGGTTTCCGCACTAGAAAAAACAGTGCAGTGTCACAAACACAGAACACAGTGCATGATCGACTCCTGCAGCCTCACATGCTGTCAGGCTGAATCCAAGTCAGTGACAAACCCAACCGAGTGGACACCTGAAGCTGTCTTCCTCACGAAAAGAACCCTATTGGTGGAACAGTGATCACCTCAGAGATAGACCCACAGACAGACAGGCAGTCAGTCCGAGCCTCCCTGCAGCATCAATACATGCTCCCATTGAGAGCAGCAAAACAAGCCAGACAGGAACAGTCAGAGCCCTAGGGAGGGACAGTTACACACTGAAGCTACAGTATATTCCTTCAGCTGCACTATCAGGTCCGGAAGAATAACACAAAATTGGACAGACAGGCACACATACACTCACACACACTTCTTATAACTTCAAGAATGTAATCTATGCAAATGAAGCTGTGACAGGCTTGATTCACATTGCTATAAATACGATCAACTATTCAGTTTTACACTAGATCCAGAGACAATAAGAGAACGAGCATGAAGCTACTTGCAGGTAGCGTATCACTTTTCACAATGGCCACACTGTGAAGAAAGGGCGCTTTCATGCACATTTAAACACATTCACAAAGCGGCTTCTCCACAAGCTAATCTTGCCTAATCTTTTCTGTTCAATATGCAGATTCAGATCAGCAGATACTAATGTGCTTAATTCAGAGGATGGTTCTTAATATGTTGACGCCAAGTTAAATGTGACTGCCTGCCAGAGAGAGAGAGAGAGAGAGAGAGAGAGAGAGAGAGAGAGAGAGAGAGAGAGAGAGAGAGAGCAGGTGTTGATCACTTTAGTCACCTGTTCTTGCTGCTGCCTGAAGCTCTTGAAATATTGTGCTGTCAACCATTAAGTGGTGCCTTTCATTCTAATAATAACACAGCTTCTACTTGGTATGGCCTACTGATTACAGCTGGGCAATGATTCCATCTATTTTATAAGTAGAAACATCATTCATCATGAGGAAACAATGACATTAAGTTATAATACACAATTTTGTTGCAAATACTCAACTAAGGTTGTCAAGAGTAAAGAAGTATCAATATTTTTCAATACCACATGTTTAAACCAACGCAATATTTGCATTTTACAGTATTGAAAGTACTGAAGCTATAAAAAACAACAACAGATCTACGTACCAGAATTCAACCAAGGCTGCACAGATTTGAACATTATTACAAATGTGCTTCTTCATTGATGACTGTACATCTAATTTTAGTTGTCGGTTTTCTTTGTTTCTTGAACTTTCTATGAACTTCCTGTATGACCATAGAAGGTAAACAGCCATGCACACAAGGGTAACATGGATGCATACTTGATTATGCATGCATGCATGCACCCTCACACTGAGACAATTAAGTGCCATTTTCTGGCAGTCACAGTGAAGTGTATATTATGATGAAGGACTGTGTTTCTGTTATTTTGGAGCTAATAAGTGGAGGGGTGAACCTAAGTTAATCCTGTCCTAAAGCTGAAGCTAAACCTGAAGCCTTGTCCCATCCCTGGTGCCCATCCCTCCCTCTCTGTCTGTAAATCCCCTCCTTCATCCCCCGGATGATCCCAACACTGGATTGGATGTTTTCTTGATTGCCTACGGTTTTATATTCAAACTAATCCTCTTTCAGGAGCCTTTAGAGGACAAAGCTTTATTGTCAGACTTGTGTGTACACTTGTGTAAGTATGAGAGGTCCCACATCTTTGTTTAATTTGAGCAAGGCTTGTCATTCCAACTTGATGAGGTGATGACGCAAAAGAACAAACACCAGATGGATCTTTGAATGACGACTGTCCCGTTCTGAACCAAACTATATTATTTTACCACATCATACTACTCTGACAGTGCACCTTAATACTACGGCAGAAATCTGTACAGTTAAACATGCACCAGTTATGGTGTTAGCAACAATTAGTCAATTAAAAATAAGTCAATTGAAAGAAAATTGTCAACTATTTTAATAATCCATTAATTCAGTCAATTTTTAAGCAGAAATGTCAAACATTCGCTGGTTCCAGCTTCTTAAATGTAAGAATGAATAAATGAGTAAATGAAGAGTAAACGAAGTCTTTGGGTTTGGACTGTTGGTTGGACAAAAGAAGCAATTTCAAGACATCACTTTGGGCTCTGGGATTGTGATGATGCATTTTTTAATTTTTTTTTTTGACATTTCATAGACTAAATGATTAATCAATTTAATCAAGAAAATAATTGATAATATATAACATAATATTTAGTTGCAGGCTTAATAGCTTGTTCCTTCGTCAATTTAAAAAAAGAATGTGAATGAGCAAATAATCTCATATTCACTAGCCTTTTTATCCTTAACAACAGTGTAGCCTTGGATCAGCCTCAGAAACATGCTAGTGGGTGGATGTATTCCAGTGTATTTAATCCCTGTCCACCACAGAAACAGATCAGTGATATTCAGTGTCTAACAGGTGTCAGAGACGGCCAGGGTCAGCAGCCTCAGTGACTCAGCATGTTTCACAGAAATTTGACAATATAGTCAAAGGTGAATTACAAATGACCACATGGACAAAAGCGTCTCTGGAACCGTGCTACCCTCACACACACCCTTGTATACATACACAGACACACTTTCATCCTTGCGCTTAGCTCTGTAGTTCATCCATTCAGCCCTGCTGTCATTGTCTTTGGCCAGCTGAACTAGAGAGATGGTGACTCTGGCACTGGCAGCCAGGAAAAAAAACAACAGCTCACACTGGCAATTTGTCATTTTGCAGACAATGTAAAGCATGTGGGAATTAATATGATAGATCCACTTCAATGGAATAAAGAGGTATCGCGATAAAAACTTGATCATCTTGTTTCTTTAACTTTCTGAATTTCTTTGCCTCATTTAGTCAAGCTCTGTCAAGTGTTAATGTTGAATAATGACTCACAATATCACACCTCCCTGTAAATGTTCACTTAAACTCTCTGGATAGATCTCTGCAGCTTCATTCAGGCAGAAAGATTATATTGATGAAGATGTGGCACTAACGTGTTCCAAAATAACGCCCATTATTATTATTAAACAAAGAAGGTAATCAAAGGTGATTATGTAAAAAGGTGATTAAGCTCAGGAGTTACGATTGTGATGGTGGCAAGTCAAATAGCTAAGTGATAAAGCAGACAATCTGCAATCTAGGATAATATGAGATAAACTGTATATCCATACTCTGTAAAGTATTACAGTCTTTTCATGCAAATTTTGCTATAGTTACAGTAGTTCCAAACCAAATATCTGCACAATAACCTGATTGCTGTTTGTTCTTTACTGCTCTATTTAATTCTACTCTTGACATAAAGAAAAGTTGCAAACTGGGCATGACCAAAACAAGTGGAGGTCAATCTGGCCCATGCTCTTTGACGCTGCAGCAGCCATGTTGTTGTTCTTTGTTGAACATACAATCGCTTAACTCAAAATATGGTCAAAGCTTAAACAGGCACATGCAGTGTTTCCAGAAGAGTCAGAGAGCTGGCATGGAATAGACCACTCTTTGTTCCCTCTGAGCCACACACAGGCCCATCATTGCTCTTTGTGCTGCGCCTCTTTCACTGACAGACACACATCAATAAGAGGGGAATTAGGCCAGAGAGTTCTGGCAGCGATGTTTATGTGCGAGCGCATGCACGAATATGTGTTGGAGTTTTTAATCAGACAAAGAGAGAAAGAGAAAGCGAGAGATAGCAGGAATTTTTTTGTCAGGAAATGTGTATATGTATACATCTGTGTGTTTTCTTTGACCGATGGAAACTGGACCATATCTCATTCAGCAGCTGCATAATGACAGCATGGGCAGGAAATAGGAACAATCGTTATTGTGTGTGTGCGGCAGGGAGGCAGCGAATAGCAGACTTGTGTCAGCTCTGACAGTGCAGGAGATGACTCCAGCGTACTGCAACGAGTGTGATAAGAGACACAACTCTTTGTATTAGACAGGGAGTAAGTGAGAGAAGACAGAAAGAGGCTTACAGAGCGAGTGAAAGAGACCACTGGATCAAAGGCATCCGTCCACAGTGTGGCTGTGTTGGGTTCAGGTCGGACGCTCAACACATGGTGTGTCTGAATGGGGAGGTGAATGGCAGGTAGTTCCCTGACAGAGGCAGGCACAACGACCTTTTGTGCAAGACGGAACCCACAGGGAGGCACTGCTGCCAAAGTTGGGCTCAGCTTTCCAGGAACAAGACAAACCAAAATACACGCAATAATTTACTCACACACTGCAGACTTGCAAATGTCATTAAGCAAACACACATTGATGTTTGCTTAATGACACCAAAGGCAAAAGTTGAAGAATGAAAAAGTGTTGTCTGTTTGTATATCTGCCAAGAATACAGATGTTATTAATATATTATCTGTGCATATGTGTATATATCTGTGTTAAACTGACCGGGATAGATTTTTTTTCCAAAATATTTCTTATTAAACTTAAATAAAGCAAAACCTTAAAGTGTGATGTGGAAGTCTGCCTACATAATATATTTGATTTTATGTGATCTCTAAGGCAAAAGGATGGGATGTAGCTACAGACAAGTGTGTCTAGGTGTGTATACTAGGTGTGAAGCGTGTCTGAGTCATCTAAGACTACCTAACAGATGTCTCCAAAGACACAGTAACAAAGGGATGCTGCTTATTTAAATTTCTTCTCCACAGAGGAACTATTATGTTGATCTCAACACTACACGTATATCTGAGATATAGGTACATTAACCAATCTAACATTACATTAATCAATCTAACAATGCGCGTTAAACATTATGTTGGATGGGGCAGTATGTTTATACTGGCGGAGCCTTATTTAAGGGACACCTCTGCATCTGTGCTCAACACCACAACAAGTGTCCAAATTAATAATTCAGGTTGACAACAACTGCAACACCACTAAGCACAGACCCAATGTGTCTAACATGATGGTGGTATTGAGGATCTCATAACTGTTTACTAGTAAGACAGATGTCCTCAAAAGGGGGCTTCCACTGGACAAGAGGAGAAATTAGTTTTTTGCAATACATTTAAAGTCCTGCAAAGTGGTCTTCAATTACTAACCTGATAGGAGTTAAACAGTGGCCTGAAGGCCTGGCCACTTGGCCAACATAGCTCATATTCCACCAGCTCTGGCAGCGCATCATCAACTGTCAACAGGCTGGAAACCACCTACACACTAGCTGAAATCTCATACCAGAGATTGTGTTAAAGCCGCACAAACATAAGGAATGGGAAAGGGAATGTGTGTCAGGGTCAACACACACTGAAGAAAGAAACCTGCCAGGTTATCAGGCCATAGGGCATTTGGGTTTTTGTGGTTCCAGCAGGTGAGAACAGCTTTACGCAGTCAGATATAAATCATCTGTATCGTCACCTATTTAAATAACTCTTTGGTCAGATCTCTGAACTCAAGTACTCAAGTAACCAGACACCTCTACAGCCCACTAGGAGGTTTAGAGGGGATCAGCACATCCAAGCTCTGGTGAAGCTTGAAGCTTTTACTATGAGCGTAATATTAGGCTCAACACGTACCCTGGGGGTCAACAATACCAAGTCTACAGTCTGGGCCAAGATTTAAGCTGAAAGAAGATATTTCTCCTGACCTCCAAATCTTAATATCCACTGTCCTAAAGTCCACCATTCTAAAGTTTGCAATAGGGCTGCACAATATATCGTTTTAGCATCGATATCGCAATGTGCCCATGTACAATAGTCACATTGCAGGACATGCAATGTGTAAGTAAATGTGCAAATTCACTAAATACATCATGCTATAACTTTTTTTGCTGGTTGATACAAAAGGAAAACTCGCAAGGTTCTCATTTTCCCTGACTACTCTACAAGAAAAGTCAGTTAATCTTTTAAGCCTCGTCTTTTATCATCCACCACATAGATTAGGCATACATTTTAACATTGTTAGAAATGGTAGATTACACGTAAGTAACACAACTGCAACGCACAAGTCGATTTGTTAAGTTTATTAAGAAATGTGTTGTTTTTCCCCAAATACCTCTCCACCATGCATGTGCAGTATATGGTGACATTTCCTGTATTTTTTGGTATCATCGTATCGTAACATATATCGTACAAATAAAAGATATCGCAATGTCAGTTTTTTTTCCAATATCGTGCAGTCCTATTTTGCGAATTGTGGATCCATTCCTTCAATACTAAAACTCAGACCTCAGCTCTGTTTCAAAGTGCTAACTCTTGTAACTCTGTGTATGACCTCTGCTTCTTTTCTGCCTATCCACAAACAAGAAGGGTTCGGAAGGAAGCAGGCAGCTCGTTGCCACTAGAAACCACAGTTTTTCTGAAGGAATTTCACCTTCATTCTGGATGTGTGGGACCGGGACTACAGGAGAGAATAAACCCAAGTTGCTGATGTATGTTCAAATGTTCATTTTCCTGATAAGTTTGGCCTCAATTAGTTATTCGAAGCTATAAAAGGGGGTGAAACGTCATGATTGACAGCTAAACCCTTCCCGCGACTGAGTCGGACCGGGGTGTTTGGGGAAGAACTCGATACCGCGGCCGGCTCCACCGCTTGATCACTTCTTTGCCGACTCTGGCTCCAAATGATGTCACCAGCGCAAGATGGCAGTGCTCGTATCCGGGATATTTTGGCTTCATTTTTGACGGTAGGAGGAAGTGGAGGCGCGTCGTCCATCTTTATTTAGTCGATGCTTTTAACTAACTAATTTTTATTTGAGGAAACACAATATCTGACTCCCTTTGAATCCCTTTGAAAGTCTACAGACATAAGGTCATTTCACTTTACGGTTTCAATGTGTTCAACTCTAAATTGTACATATCCAATTAAACAAACATACCTTAATATGTTTAATGTAAACAATCAAAAGACCATAGCCAGTCTACAGGAGACTCGACATTACACAAGAATAACACTCTACACTGTTCAGTCTTTGTCTTGCTTTCCTATAAAAACATTTAAATACTGGTAAATACTGTATATTAAACCATCACATGTATAACTTTAACTATAATCCACTTAATGTCATCTTTCTAATCCTTTTCCTGCAGCTTTGTTGTGATAAATGCAGGCTTCCTGTCCACATGGCCAATTACTCAGCTCCTGTGACAACAAGCCAAGCATAAGGCAAGCTGTGTGTTAATCTTGTGATCTGATCTAGGATAAGTACATCTTCATCACATCCCATGCTGTGTTACATGAAGCTGAGCACAAATCAGAGGAGGCAACTCCATCTTCAAAAGCCACTGAGTTCTAATTTGTAAGCATCGTGCATGCAAACGCACATACATATGCACATTACACGCGTACAAAGAATTCTAAGCTTAGCTCCTACCAGGGAAGACACAATGTGAGTGCAGTGGGAATAGGAGGAGGAGGAGGAGGAGGAGGAGGAGGGTAGCGTCATCGTGGTGGTCTGACTGTCGGAGTGAAACATGAATGGCTGCGTTAGCAGTGCCCTGAAGGGGCAGCCAAGCTCTCAGCCACTTAGCAGAGTATACTGAACAGATAGTGGGATACATCATGTCATACCGGACCCTTCCAAGCCTCTACTGGTAAATCAACTGTACATGCTGTGCAGTGTCAAACCAGGTGTCAAACCAAAAGTGTCCACCAGGTTATCAAAATGGTCAGGAATGGAGCAAGAGCGATGGAAACAGTTATCAGAATAGATGAGTAGAGTAAGTGAATGAAAACTAACCTTCAGTCCATAATCATGTCATTGGAGCAGATTTCCCTCATTGCAGAGGAGATGACAACCTGCTACATGAGGCCCACGGGTCTTCAACAAAGAAAAGAGAAAGTGAGATGTAATCCTCTAAATGCTTCCTTGGCACACTGTACGCTCCGCGTCTGCATGCATGCTGCTGTACGCCTGTGTATGAGAGTGTGTATGTCTGTCTGTCTGTCTCCCAGACAATGATAATAATAGTCTGCAGAGAAATAAAGCTCCTGTGTGAAGAATAGAGATCTAATGAGACTGCGGATGTCCATTCTTACCAGGCAATGAAATGTCTACAGTCCATCAGATTGCATTAGCCAGTTGAGACAGAAATAAACCCTGCTGAGGCTTTTATCAAAACTTGTGTAGGTTGCAAACAATTGGCAGGGCCCTAGCTAATATCATAAGACACAGAGACACATCAATATGACAGTGTCATAGTAAATAAGTTTCAGGAATTAACTGGAAATGAACATTGACAACTTTTACTCTGCACCTTTTACAAGCTTGCGCTTGTGTTTCTGTTGTTTGTTTCCTACTATATAGGCAAATATACAAACTTGTACAGTATTCTACATAATTTCAATTACCGCATTTTGTCATTTAAGCACCACAACAAAACGCCCGCATATGACTGCAATGATGAACCACGGGAGATAAAATAACGTTTTGCTACCGTTACGAAAGATAAGTCTAAAAATTCCCAGTAACACATAACGCACTTTACGCTACTTACTAACGGTGAAGCAACAACATCTATAAAGGTAAAAGTCTTTGAAATGTTAGTTCAGTGCCGGTCAGTGTTGTCAGTGAGTAGCAACAGTGTGTTAACGGACTCAGGTTGACAGTCCCGTTAGTGTCATTGCACAGAGCTGCTGATACGATGAAAAATTTACAACGACACTCTTAACAGCTTTTCCTCGCGGGACAAAGACGTAGCACACATTACGCACGCGTATTAATTGACGGTAAAAAAAAAAACAACCCACCAAAATCAAACTAAAATATATATTCCACACTTACAAGGGTGATAGCAAACTGTTGGGCTGACACAGTCGTTCAGTGAGCAGTAACCCTCCTCCGAGTGCCATCCGTCCGCCTCTCGGTCCGACGCCCCGCCCCATTTTGATGTAATGACGCACGACGTAGGAAACCAAAGATTGTGTTGTCATGTGAAGCCTTACTCCTGTATTTAAAAACTGATAACGCATCCCATGCCTCCACCTTTGGAAAAGACATGGGGGAAAAAACTTTCAGGAACTTCTCAGAGTGCACAGTGAGGTCTTTTCAACATATAAATCATACACTGCATTAAAAGAAATGATTGGTGCTGCACTCCATCACCCTTGTGTCTGTATTAAAAGCGGACTCCGTGACCGACAAGGAGATTTTCAAGCTATCTGTCATTACCAAAATTGTTAACATTGATAGGTCCAAACGACAGATGCCCAAAACATTCTACAAATTGTAAAGAAGATCTGAGAAGACAAGAAACTAATTTTAATTTTACCTGTTTGGTTACATGCTACATTTTGGTTTTGTTTGTTGTTAGTATAATTGAGATTGTAAATTATGACTTATATTCAAAGACATCTGACAAGTGACTTATCTTAACATCCTCTAGGATAAAGAGGCAGAGACTCTAAAATCTGTTGAAATACTCATGCTTGAACACTTTCATTACACTGAAGAAGACAATAGGGCTGAATCACATAACGTAATGTTTTAAAAACTTTCATGATCAAATTCCGCATGAAAGATTTTTGTCTTACAAACATCTCTTTGTTATAACTCCCTATGCTTTGATTTGATCTGAGTTGAGTTTTTGAGTTTTTTTGTTACCCGACAGACTTCAAACTTTCAAACAAACTGCCATGTAAAAGAAAAAAAGGAGTGATGTTTCGTCTCCCTGATAACTGCAGCAACCTCTATATCCTTCTAGATCCTCTGGATTACCTTGTCCTCCTCTGCAAACAAAACTCAATTCCTGTAATCAGGAGCTGGCCTTGACCTGCCAGTAGTAGCTGTGCTGTTGTTTCATGAGGCTAATTGTTCTGCCGAATTTATGTACTCTTATTCCTCCTGACTCTGTGCCACCCTACAGAGACACTCTGCTTCCTCGTAGCAACCTCCTTTTTCACAGCCAAATACGAAGTAGTTTCTAGTGATTGCAGATGTTGCAGACTGCACACAAACTGGCAGCTAGTCGGCTCAAACCAACCTAACCATCTAGAGGTAGACGTGAACTGGCATCTCTGGAATAAGATAACCTGGTTCATGGCCACTGGGTGCTCGTAGAAGGTGGGACTGCATTTCTAAACATTCCCAAATGCTAGTCAACCAGCGGGACATAAGCAGCTATTGTCACGGTGGTGATAAGTGATGCAATGTCCATTGAAAAGTCCTTGTAAGGATCAGACAGCTCCCCCTGCACTGCTTTGAGTGCTCCTGTGTGGAATGTAATTTCATAATTTAAATTAGAGAGAATAATCATACGCTGAAAGACAATCATAGGTTTGCAAAACAGTTTGTAAAATGACAAGTCATACACTAATTTCATTACACCATTGGCAACAGCTCTCTGCTTTGACATCACAATCATGTCACTGACTCGGCCTGGCTCCACTCCCTATTAATAATAAAATTAATGGAAATGGTCTTTTAAAAAAAACTTTTGTGTGCACATCAACATCAACTCAAGATATACTGTAAAAACACATATCGTAGCACATACTTGCTTAGATGTGGGTTTTCCGGTAATCACAGACTTAGGAGCAACTTAGTGTTGCTCCATCTCGGTACAGCTGCAGTACTTGAGGAACAGCAGCGATGTTCAGCTGAGAGTAGTGTGTGGTCTGGTACACCAGTGCAATATTATGATTGCACAATACTGTTCCAGCCACACATGAATACTCAGCATCACCCACCTGCACAAGGGAGGAGTCTTCAAGGACAGTATTAAAAGAAGTGTTATGTTAGGAAGCAGAAAGGAAGAGCAGGTACTGTAAGACATGGTACAAAGGATGTTCACCTTGATTATTACCTGTCGAAGACCCTTCTGACTATTCTCTCTCATACAGTGGTCAATGGGGTCTTTACTCAGGGATCCATATATATTGTATGCAAGCAACTGAAGCGTGAAACCTGGCAGACAAAATTTCATGTCTTATTCCAAAGTACCAGTGATTCCACATCAAACTTCTTTTAGCACGACTTCAATCTTTCTGTTCTTTCACCCGCACCGAGGATAACATGACATACTGGAGGAAGCGTTTCATTTATGGACAATAAGTGCAAGGTCTCCCTCTCATGGTGGCTATTGAAATATAAAATGTATCTTCTTTGTAAATGCCAAGAAACGGTCTTTTCATCCGTGCCTTTGAGATTTGAGGCTTAGTAGGTGTTTCAAACATAAACCAACCAAAAACTGACTTTGTGTGCAGCAAGTGAAACCTGTACACACATTGAATAAAACTCCACTGCTAGCAACACATGCATTTTCTGTCAATGATTAAATACTTACTGCGTCTCAACAGGCCGAGGCAACACTGCCACATTGGTCAGCTATATAGTCACAATAGGTATTGTGTATGATTTTTTTTGCGCAGACATCAGAGAAAGATTAGTTATAATACAAATATGTCCAAAATGCTCCATGGATTGACTCCTTAAACCTTAAACCCAAAGCTGTAGTACAGAATATCTGCATGTTTCATTCATCTAAATGAATGTGATCCAACAGATCCTTCCTCCGATTCCAGAAAGAAGAATTTACTGAATAAATCTCTGAACTACCGACTACATCTACTAATTGAGCACAATGCTGAGTGATTGTATTTGTTACCATGCTTGTGCTCTATTTGTTCTCCACTAGATGTCAACGTTAACACAGACATGGAGGTGAGAACAGTCGAGTGTCTTTGCAGTGGTGTGATTCAGAACATATTTCCATCAGCTCTTTAGACAAAATATACTTTACTTCACAGAGATGTTGTCTGATGAAAACCACACAGAATGCTCTGTACTTGGACGTTATTGTTTTTTTAATGGTCACAAGTAATGTGTGTACAGTTTATAAATTATGCGTGGCAGCTGAATTGGAGAGTCATTGGGCTCCAGGTGGGGTTTAGAAAAGGCAGATGGGAAAAGTGGAAAGTGGAGGGAAGGGGAATAAACATGAAGGTCTGAGAAGGGAGAATACTGTGCGTACGTGGGTATGTGTGGATGGTGGTGTTTCCTGTTTTTTGTCTGTGGCAGTTTTATGTCCCTGTATTAAAATGCTCTTGGATGAATGGAGATATTAATTCTGGTAGTGGCTTTAATTTTTTTTTTTTTTGTGTTATACTGCTGTAATAATCCTCATTCCCACAAATTGTTCTTCACATCTTTCTTATATGCATTTTTGAACCCATTAACAGAGCCATAGGTTCATAAATATTTTGCACACTGAACAACTGGACCGGCGGTGTTATTGTTGCTTAAATTCACTGAGCATTACAAGAACCTTGTTGCTTATTAGTGACAAAATCAGAGAGAAACAAAATATTTTTTTTCACTTTCATTCAAGTCACTAAGGAGAAGTAAACAGAGAAAAATCAATTGGGGAAGAACTGTAATAGAATGTAAGTCAAAGGAAGGAAGATAAAATACCAGAGGAAAGAAGAATGAAGCTAGCTCTGTTTCTGCCATCTCATATGGTTGAATATGCCTTCTACAGTATATGGAAAGAAAAAATGGTCATGAGTAAAAAATTAATTTCAGGTTTTAGATTTTTTTTTTTTTTTTGCAATACAAGATTCAGAAACACCTCATTATACAGCAAATAATTCAGAATATCAATATCAATATTCCAGTCTTGCACTACATTTCATGCAAATGAAACGGACTGTGCCGGAGGCCATAATTAATCCATCTCACAATTTCACACACTCGTGCTTCACTTCTTTCATAAGGACCTGTGAGGCTCTTCAACAGGTCATTGTAGAACATGTACAGTACAGCTGTAGTTGTGATCATCATCACCAGATGGATTGCTGTGAAATTTGGTGCAGAAAATAATGATGCAAGGGGATGAATTGTGATACTGATCCATCGTTTAGTGCCGTCATCGGTAAAATACAAATTGTGTACCATACTTTGATTCACAACCAAATACTTGCAAAACCAAAAACATCCCATCAGCCTCAGCTGTACTTTGTATTTAGTTCTAATTAGCAGATGTTAGCATGTAAACTCGCGAAACTAAGAGGGTGAACATGATAAACATTAAAGCTGCTTAACATTTGCAATGACATTGTGAGCTTGCTATATGCTTATGAGCATTTAGCTCAATGCACAGAGCCACTAGCAGGAATGTATAGACTCTTGTTATAGTCTCGTTGGAATGTGTTTGCATATGTGAACATCATAACGTAATTACAGAAACCCCAAAAAAGCCCTTTTGTGTTGATGGAATAAAAAAATAAACCATTCAACTACTGTATCTAAGCACCTAATTCATGGTTCTGATCACAGTTTGCTATCTACGCAGAAAGCTTTTACTTAAAAGCATTAAAATTAAGTCAGAAAAATAAACATCATGACGATAAGGGCTAGAATTGCTTTAAGTGGAGGAAAGTTTGACTCTTGTTTTGCTTTACTGCTGGTATGTTGAAGAAGTCAAATCTACAAGAGAAATTTAAAAAAAATTTGGTTCCCCACTTAAGCCAATAAAAAACAACTGAAAACAAACATTTACACCATTATATATCCCCCCAACCCCCCTAATACCTCCTTTGAATCTTGCTCTGACCCTCACTGTCGACCCCGGTGTCCTTTTTCTTTTTTGTTGCCCCTGCCTAGGAATGACCCGTTGGGGGACCAAGAAAAAATAGCTTAATCTAATTACTCATTAGGCCATTAAAGATTGTAACTGACCCTGCAAATTATTATTTCCATACAGTAAACTGCTTTAATTTTTAAATTAAAATGTTCAATCATAATGATTAAGGAATGAAATTAGACATATTAGGGGAGGATGAATCATCAGAGGAACTGTGAGCGAAAATGAAACAAGTCTACTCTCACTAGTGACAGATTTAGCAGAGAGGTAGAGTTTGCTATATATGTAGCACTCTGCTGCAAAAGCTCTTAATGATTCTGTCAGCATTGCTGTTCACACAACAGGAAGTGCTGTGCTAAGCAGCAAAGCAAGTTCAGATGAAAAACACCCCATAGAACAGAAAAATAAGAGTTTTTCTCATAACAATGTCCAAAAAAAGTAAGCTGGATTGATGGATGTGATGACATTCTGTTTTTCACATGATCTGATGATGACCTGTTCTCCCATTAGCCAAATGACTCAAACAAAGCTTACACAGTCACACACAAACAGGAACACGCTTAAATGTAGCGTACACTACACACTCAAAAAACACACAAACCACATGCAGGCTGGCTGTTTTTCCTGTTCCCACAGTAGAGCAGAGGATAATGGGAAAGATTAGTGTGAGCGGCTGATGCCTGGCGACCCTTTCTCTGTGAGAGCGGTAGGCGAGGATGCTGGCTCTCAGTGGCCCTAACCAATTAGAACATAAAGTCTAGCAGGCTGGGCCTAATGAAGAGTCCGGAACATGGGAGTGGAGGCGGGCAGGCAGGGATCGATCACCAGCCTGGTGAGGGCACAGCTGGGGGCCAGACATGGGAAAGCCTGGGGACTGATGGACGATGTCTTCTTCTCCTTTCATATATAGGTCGCCCTCAGGGAGATATGGCTTCATCTTGTCTGTATTCCCCCCGTTTGACCTTGCAACATCATTATACTCACTCCTTTTCACATGTTGTAAATTGTTCTCCCTCTTAACTATTGAGGCACATCACACCAGCAACTGTTGCTGATGTGCATCAATAATGCAAGGACTGCGGTGGATGCTGGTGAATCTCATAAGTCTCTCAAGCCTCCAGCTTCATTATGTCACACTAAGCTTAAGGAAAATTGAGTTTTTCAAGCCTCGTGTTGTTTAGAATGATCCTGCCAAAACAGTAATTGTTAATCCACAATGGAAGTTACAATAGGTTCTCCTTTCGATATAAAAATTTAACAAGCTCTGTTGTATGAATGACAGGTTGTCCATAGCCTTTGGTTTCAGTATTAAGCATATACTGTAGTTATGTGTAGAGACTGTAGTATCTGGGAGAGACTTACAGGATATAGCTGGTGTTTTATCTTTTAATATAAATTGCCATGAAAATTCCCAAATGGATGTAGCCTTGTGATTTTGTTGATCCCCTGACTTTTCCTCCACCATAAGATTGGTTGTGAGTGAAATGTCTCCTGCCATGAAATACAGATATTCATGGTCACCAGAGGATGAATTATAATGACATTTAAGATCCTCTGACTCTTCTGTCTGTGCCATTGGCTTTCAGTGAAATACTGTATCTTAACATCTATCACCTTGGCAAAAAATTTGTGCAAACAGTCATGGTTCCCAGATTATAAATCCTATTGACTTTTTGGTTTTCCTGACTTTTCCACTAATGCCATCAGCAGATCGACATTTTTTGGTTCAAAAATATACTCTTGGCATGAAAGTTGATACAGACATGTATGCCTTCATTAGGATGGTTTGTTATAAATTTGGTGATGCCATAACTTTATATCTAGCACCATCAATAAGTGAGAATTTATTTGTCCAATACTTTGGCATATGACCAAATACAAGCTAAAGTAAACTTCCCATCATCCTCAGGTGTACTTTGTGTATAATGCAAATTAGCAAATGTTTGCCAGCTAACAAGCTAAACTGACAGTGAACCTGGTTGGTAAACATTATGCCTTCTAAACAACAGCTTAGCTTCAGTCACTAGCTTTGTCACTGTGAGCGTGTTAGCGAACTGATAATAGCTAGCTCAAATCACTACTATGCCTATGCACAACACACTGACTGTAACATAAAGATGGACGACATTAGAGCTCCCTAAAAGAGAAGCCATAACATCTATATGCCTCTCCCCAGTTCGCTGTCAGAGCATTAGCAGGAGGGAAAAACACCATGTGGAGCAAGGATATTTTGACATCTAACTCTGTGAATTAAGGATTTATTCCAATGGAAAAAATATATATACAGCCCAAATGCAACAGTGTGTCTTTTTTATGTGTTTTAACATTTTTTGATGACAAATAAATTTTGTTATTTAAATTGGCCTATTAGTATTTGTTGATAATAAGTTAAAACACCACCAGCCTTTATCCTTTAAATGCATCCATTGTTATGACACACCTATAAACCAGGGGCTTCTAAAACAAAAGAAAATACTTATACTCTTATAAAAAATAAAATAAATACACACTCACACTCACTTTATATTCTGAACATGCCAACTGCAGCTCGGTCTTTGATAAGGTCAGGACTCACTGCACCTCCTCTGTGTTTCTGCATCTCAATGGTGATGAGCGTGCTAAAAGGGCTAATTGCCATTTCTAGCTTTGGTTTAGCATTCAGAGGGAAGGGCTAGTCAGCAGGGCTGACAGCTATTATGACTTATGCTAACACGAGAGAGGGAGTTCCAAATACTTCTGTTAGGCAAAATCAAGTCACACAATAATGGCTACTGCCAGACCCCTTTCACCATTAATTGCTGGGGATTGATTATTACCAAAAATTATCTCCAGAAACACTTGTCACCATTGTAATTATAGGACTATTCTAACTCCAGGGATATGCACAAGACTCGGCTAAATTTTCCTGAGCAACATCCCATTTATATTCTTTGGCTGAGCTGCCCATCTGGAGCGGAAAAAAAAGGAGGGAAAAAATGTTTTATTTTTGCTGTTGTGGCTGCATAAATACAAGTAGCCCATAATTGCTAAAAAGTTATACCAAATGAAATTGCCATATCATCCAAAGTGTTATTACTCTTTTGGGATGCCATGGGACACAGAGAAGGGCCAGCCCAGAGCCGTAAAAAAAGTGACACAAAACGACATCAGACCACCACATCCGGGAACTTTGGGTTGCAACACATTCGGAATCCTTTCTGGGGGAAAACAAGAGCCACTCGCTATAGACGCTATATAAAAATGGCAGTACAAAACAAAACAGATAGAAAACTACCAGAATTAAATTAGTTCACAAATGACACTATGTCAAGTAAATATAGTGTGTCCACTCTGTCTGCCATAGAACATGCAAGATGCATAGAAAAGACTAATTCAGTTATGTTGTTTAGTCTTATGTTCCAGTGGAAAGTAGCTAACAGATTAGCCACCCAAGTAGGTGACAGATTAACTTCAGCATGCTAGAAAGATACCTGCACCAACTTAAGTCTATACACTGTGGGAAACGACCCAATGCCCTGCAGACACTCTCCTGCTCTGGAGTCTGACTGGAAAGCGACCTGTCCTTCTGGCGGCACCCCAGTGCTCTCCTCTGTGCGGGGGTTTTCAGCGGCTGCTCCCGCTCCGGTTGCCCAGCCTGGGTGGCTTGTCTGCTATTAATTTCTTTTTAACAGTGTCAAATTTTGCCAGGACCACTGTTCCAAAGTTATAGTTATATTTCTTTGATGCCCGAATTAAAAGATTGTTCAGCAGATCCCAGCATTCTGGCATTTTTATTAACTATTTTTGTCGATCAGTTGGTCCACCACTTTGGTCCAAACTGATATATTTCAACAACTATTGGATGAATTGCAAAGGTTTTTGGGACAAATATTCATGTTCATGACTTTTTCTCTAGTACACACGGTTGACATTTGAATGTTTTGAGTAAAATGTCTCAACAGCTCTTGGATGGATTACTATGAAACATTCATGTTCTCCTTTCCTACTGTCCCCACATCAACCTCAGTTATATTCTGTCTGTTAGGAAGCAAATGTTGGCATGCTAACAAACTAAACTAAGACAGCAACTAAGGTAAACATTATCTGGTAAATGTCAGCATGTTAACTTTGTCATTGTGAGCATTAGCATGTGGCTCAAAACACTGCTGTGCCTACACACAATACTGTAACGACATACAACGACATATACCCATTGCAAAAGAGTTGCAGTTGCTCTCTGCTTGCCATGACCATCTTTATATAATGTCTGTATTGGTGAAAATATCTGCCTGTGTGAGCTTTGGATAAAAATAAGCAAGCAAAAGCAAGTATTCTGAACAAAAATTAGGTAAAATAGAAATTCAAATATCTGCAGAGTTCTTTAGAGGGCATTTTATACATCTGAAGATTTCCTTTCTGATAAGAAACTAAATAGAGCCAACTATTCTCAGGGGAGATGAAAAAATCATTGATAGTCATGGACCAGGAGAGAAGAGTCTGGTGAGATATTTTGCTTTGAAGATGAGGCCTAATTGCTTTTCTTTGAACCTGATTTACAGCCATGGGCTCCTATGGGTGTCCCCATCATCATGGAATCGTGGGTGGGCTGTGATACAAATACTTCACGATACAGTGTGAGTCATATGAGTTATGTCATACCTCAAGTTAGACGAGAGAGAGAGTTTCATTAATGAGACCCCTGTAATCCTGGAGGAATCTTTGCCTGCGTGAAATAGACAAAAAGGATTAAACAAAACAGTGACGTTCAATACAGGCTGTATGAATGTGGAAGGTACGGTAGGGTACAAGATGCAATAGCTTCCATTTAAAAGCCATTCAAGAAAAATGTTAGCATTGTGCTTTTGGTATGACAAAAACATGTTCCCTGTTGTTAATATTGTTAGTATCACACCAGCCAACCGATTTTAATTGTCTTTTAACCCCTAAGTGCAAGAATTGCTGGTGTGGGTCACAATGAGCAGTGGTGTACCTTATTGATCTGATATAATGTAATGAGAGACATTGTGGGAGAGCAGAAGTGATCCATATGGCATCAAACCAATATAATGAACTTGTGTGTCGATGCAAGTGGACAGTTTCAAACTAAGTCAAATCCTAATTGTTGCCAAGGTGTGATCACTACACTGCATTAAGTGCCAAATTCTACTTGTATTGATTATTTGATCAATAGAGAGAACTAAAGAAATGGTAGAAAAAAATGTACAGATTGTTGTCTGAAAAGACAAAGTGTAGGTATACAGGGTTAGGAATCTAGTCATTTGTTTGTTTGTTTTTGATGTCTTTATTGAAGCAAAATAGCCATTTTGTTTCACAAACAAACACACATGAAAGAGACATGACAGAAACTAAAATACATTCAAATGAAGTATGAGGACCCTCAGCATGTTAATTAAGTATATACATTACAACAATAAATGAAATTGCACAGTGGGACAAGAACTATACTGACTTAGTAGCCAAAGGGGCATAATGATGCAAACTTCCAGTTTTGCAGAGTATACTTTTTTCCAGCCATGCCAAGAATCTAATAATTTGGATTAAAGTCAGGACACATGTGCATTCGACTGAGAAAGATATGGTTCCGAGAAAGTAAAAGATTAATGAACGACGGACGCCCCAGACGGTGAATTACCTTCTAGTTTTAATTAAGGTTAAGGGTGGGTAGTGTCAACTGAAGATGAAACTTGCTCTTTTGGTCTCAAAATATCTGAAAATAAGCACAAGCACAGCCTGAGCTCCTCATTACCAGATATCAAACCAAAGATCAGCCTGGGATTATCCACTAAACTGTACGGGGGACCATCCCAAAAACTACATGGGTGTAAACTGAAAGCCGGGTTCAAGGATTAAGTATTTACAGTGATTTCTAGGATCTAAATTGGCACCAATTTGCAGCAAAGCTGGGTTTCTCACTCATGTTTCAATTCTCTGTGACTCATCACCTATTTGAACTGCCTGTTGGAATAACCTGATTTTATCTAATGTGTGATGTGACGAGGAAACAGTACCAGGCACAACACACAAAACCAAGTAGCCTACTGCCCAAGTCTTTGATTTGATGTATATGACATACATAGGCAGCTTTGATTACCTTTGGACATAGCCAGGCTAGCTGTTTCCCCTTGTTTCCAGTCTAGACTAAACAAATTATCGCCTAGCTGTAGATTCATATTTAACAAACATGAGAGTGGTATCGATCCTGTCATCAGGAGTCGGGAAGCATATAGGCCTACTGTAAGCTTATTTCCCGAAATGTCACACTATTACTTCAAAAATGGATAGGCTTCGTAGAAAAAAAAATCACCTCTATGAATTTAACTTTATTGTTCATTGTTCTATTTTCATTTCCAAAAAACTTATGAGCTGGCGAGCATTTTCAAAAAAGAAGGCTAAGCTAGCGTGAACATTTTGGTAATTTAGCTTATTCAAATCATATGTTGATGAAATAAATAAAAAATGTAAATGTATCAGTCAAACCCAGAGGAAATGAGCAGAAAGGAGGATAAAACCTGCTGTGTGTCCCCTCTTCAGTTTTTTGTGATTGCCCAGACGACAGGCTTACTTACCTAATGTGCTTCAATTTGTGCCAGTTACACACTGACATTACCCACTTTCTTTATGTCGTGCTAATAGGACATGCCACTTTGGGTTTCAGCCATATTCTGTCTTATTAAAGACAAAAATCTCAGCTGAAGTCTTGCAAGTCCTTTTCGGACATAATGGTGAGGGCAATTAAAAGCCACATTCGCAGTCTGTTAGAGGAGAAGGCCTTTCTGGGGACACACCAACAGTGTCTTAGCACCTTCATTCTAATATCCGCTACTGCAATTACATTAATCAAGTGCATGAATGACAATATGGTGCAAATTTGTCTTCAAAGTATTACAAAATGTAAAAGGTGCACTCATTATAAACAGATTATTCGGACCATGGTAATATGTAACTAATACAGCTGGCGCTTGGCTGTAAATAGCTTGTGTGTGTCCACTCTCAATGAAAAGGGCTTCACAGGAGGTGAATATCTTCTCCAAGAATCTTGTTTGGATTCATTCAGAGCTAAAACTCTCTCTCTCACACACACGCAAAAAGCACACCACAACAAATACATGTATATAGTTGTAGACACACACACAAACGATTGTGAACACACAAGTGACAGCTCTGACCTTCCCAATGACAGCAGCCTAGCACGTGCGCCATTTAGTGCCTTATTACTCTGTCAATTAAAGGGGGAGAAAGTAGCAAACCAGTCTGCATTTGTATGCTTGTATGTGTGTGCTCTGTCTGTTCTAGTGTGTCTGTTTGAACGTTTAATGACCTGCAGATCTATAGCACCTTTTCACCATACACACCTCACAGTCTTTTGTTTAGTTGTAAAGTTTACCGGTTCACTCGCAGAATCCCTGGAGGCAAAATCAACAAAGTCATTCTCTCTGTGACATCTGACTACACAGAGACAGCAATAGCAGTCTTATAATCTGAAAACGCCAAAGCTCAAAGTTAGAATTGCTACTGTAGGTACCTTTTGAGACAACTGTATATATCCATCATGGATGGATGGATGGATTAAAGAGTTGTTTCCTCTTCTACCTACCTTCACCTCAGCCATCTTAAACTGTTGCATCATACCCGATGCAGGTAAACCTCATCAAGTCTTTCTCTCCTCTCATTTTCTCTCAGCTGTGTTTGGTAAAGTAATCAATGCCAAAAAAAAGTTGTTATCTTGTGGGCGGTGAAGAGATAAATAAGTAAAAAGTTTCACCAAGTTACTCCATAGAGACAGGGGTCACCGTGTTGGCAGCTGTAAGTAAATACATATAGTTAATAGAGGTATGCCAGCATGCCCATTGAAGCGTTGGTATTTAAAACTTTGGTTAAAATGGAAATTGAGAAAGGAAAGAAGTAAATAATTCATTGAGGATAATGTGCAACCCATCTTATTAGCAAATCAGCAATTACGTAGATCAGTTCATTAAAGTGCAGGTTTGGGATGTTCCTTTGAAACAAGTGGAATTTTTGAGAACATAGAACATAGTAGAGAACATAGTTTGGAGGTAGTTGTAAGTACAGTTCAGTAGGCCTAATTGGAGTCAGTAAATTGGAGTCTATCTGTTTCTCTCTCTCTCTCTCTCTCTCTCTCTCTCTCTCTCTCTCTCTCTCTCTCTCTCACACACACACACACACACACACAATTCTATGCAACAAAGTGAGCAATCTTTTTATCATTTGCCAATTCTCTTAATTTATTCATGAATTAGCTCCTTAAGGGCGCTAGGGGACGACCATCGACACAGAGATGCGTCCTTTAATACAGAAAATCCTGTTGTCACCAACGGATGGACAGCGAGAGACAGGGTGAGACGATGAGGACAGAACACAG
The DNA here is from genome assembly GCA_037974645.1 of Hollardia meadi. Lineage (NCBI taxonomy): Eukaryota > Metazoa > Chordata > Actinopteri > Tetraodontiformes > Triacanthodidae > Hollardia > Hollardia meadi. The sequence goes on along the minus strand of JBBPCS010000480.1, from coordinate 10,419,204 downwards.
GTAATATTACTGAGGGCTATTTCTGGTTATATAAGTGGGGAAGAGTTAGATGAGAAGAGGAGAAGAGGTAGTAAGCGCAGAGAGGAGTTTACATGCTTTTAACAGGCTTATTATTAAATGTGAAGTACACAGTATGGGAGACATTGTGTTGGTGAGAGATTACAGATGTATGTGTAACTGGAGAGGCAAGAACAGCCATTAATTTACTTGTAACAGACTTTCTGGAGCTAGTCTTCTGCCTAAATTGGCCTCACAGTAAAGTACCCCTTTGTATATTATTGTTACATCGTCTTATATTCCTCTGCACATTTTACTTATCGCTACATGTATTTCAATGTAAAGCACATTGTAATTAACTGCGTGACATTTAAAAAAAAGAAAAGAAAAAGTGCCTTGCCTCGCCGTCTGTGCATGTGAGAAGACAGGCGGGAGAGGAAAAGGAATTGTTTGTGTGGTGGAAGAAAAAGAAGGTGTGACTCCCCTCTCACTCTGCTGATTACAGATGAAGAGGACTCTGTGGAGTTGTGCTGCAAGTTCCTGCTGCCTCAGTGTTGAGTGTGCCTAATGCTATCTCCTCTCTATTACAGCCCACAGCACCACGGCCAGCTCACACACACATACACACACACACACAGATGGAAGAGAGAGAGAGAGCGTAAGAGAATAACAACCCCTTGCTATCTTTATCTCTTTAATTCTCTCCTCCAGATGTCATAGTGTTGCCTCAAACAATACGGGAAGCTGCTTGGCCTTTCTCTTTCTTTCTGTAGTTAATGTAAAGCAATACATGGGTGGCAACTGCTGTCAGGGATCCCTGTTAATTATTACACATTACTGCAGCCTGTAACACGTAAACCTACCTTAGGCTAGCGGTGAAGACCCCAAATTACTGCTTGTGTTATTACAAAGGGAAATTTCTTCAATCACAGACGGAAAGCTTAAGGTCACTGAACAGCACTATGTTGGTTACAGTACATACAATCTATAACCAAACCTCGAAACCATCAAGACAATTAAATAATTTTCTCCAATTCAACAAATAAAAAACTCCAGCTCTAATGGCTGCTGGATTCATCTGATCTACAGGATTGCAAAATTAAAATACAGGGTAACACTTTCAAATATCTATTAATGGGATTTATTTGCAATATTTCAGCAGCCAGCAGAGAGGCACACAACGAAGAGCTCTTTTATTCTGCCTGTGCTTGTCCTGGCAACAATCTAGAGCTGTGTCTGTGGTGAGGCCAGCTGTACACATGTGCATGCTCTCATATAAAAACACTCCATTACACCTGCACCTGCTGCGAGATCTGTGAACAGACCTGCCTGTGTGTGTTTGATCAAGCAAATGACCCTGACAGCCTCCCTCATTTAAATGCAACTCAGAAGTCTAATACAAACTTTTGATTTGTATTCATTGTGACAACAGAATAAACTGTAGAAAATGTTATGTGACTCTGAAATAGATTACAGCAGCTATAATCAGTATTTTTAAGGATCATATGGCTACTATGTGAAATAAGTGATGAACCCAGACAGAGTTATCATTCAACTCGGGTGCTTTTGTATCTTTCAGCTAACTGTTTTTTTTCTTTGTTTTTTTTCCATCCCCTGACTTTACTGTTTCAGTTCAGTCTCACCACTCTTATCAGCTTTTTCAGATGCAGCCAAGCAGCTGTCCAGCAACATGTGACAAAGTTAGCAACTAGCTGGTTAAGGTAGCAGAGCAATTAGTAGCTAAAGAGAGAGCTATTTCCCTCAGGAGCTGGAGGAGAACAAAACAGAGCTAAAAGAACAGCAAATATTGGACTTTGAGAGGATATAAACACAAATCCAAATAATTGATAATGTTGCATTTTGTCTGCTATGTAAATAAGCACATTTGCTAACCTTTTCACTATATCACTGAAAAGTCAAAATCATGTCAGTTTGTTGAAGATTGTTCGTGCTACCTCCCAAGTAGCCAAAATCTACTATTGCTGTATAGACAGGCAAGATGTCTGTGCCCTTATTTTATAAACACTTCAATAAAATTTAAAACATATTACAGGAATCAAGATTTAAAGAGAAATTATACTGGGGGAATTTTTATAAAGATATCACTGTTAATAAGCACTTGCAGCTACAGTAATGTACTGGATGTGTTATAACAGAAATATCATGGTAGCGATGCACAAATCAAAAGATGTGGTTTGACATTGAATGCTGGTTATCAGATATTGAAGCTGAAATCAAATTTTAATCCAGGATATATTACAGGATACCATGAGAGGAGGAGGATTATTTTTTGTTTTGTTGTATTTAAGAAACTCATCCTTGAGCATTGGAAACCCATACACCCTCAGAAACTACAACTCTGGCAAAGATATATTATTAATTCCATACATAAAACACAATATCTATAGAAAAGAATAAACTCACCAAATATGAAACCATATGTGGAGAATAGTACCCATTGAGTTCATAAAATCTTAGTCCTTAAATTGACAATCTGAATCTTTCGGAGGTAGGATATAACAATAATATTGAGGCCACAATCTTCGTGAACATGTGTGTCTTTTGTGTGTGTTTTTCTTTTGTTTTTATATGAAGTGAGCCTATGTGTATTTGGAAAACAAATACGGATATAAGAAAAACTTTCTGTAGCATCAGTCTCTAAATTTGTTATTGTTCCTATTTGTGGAGGCTAAACGAGGATGTTGATCATGCACGTACTGCTCTTTCAGAGGTTAAGGGTATATTTGGAGAACCCATTTGGGGCTGGTGAGTCACCATGTCTGTCAGCCTCGCTGTTTCTCGGCTCCATCAATGTGGCAGCAGGCAGGCGTCCGGTTGGCAGGGTGGCAGGGCACCAGGACAGTGACAGGGGCGTCTGACAAGGAGCACAGACGTGTGGCCAGGGAGGCAGAGGATGGTACAGGGGCCTGGAGACTGAGACTTTCAATATCATGAAATCTAGACCTTTCCTCTCAGTTCGACCAGTAAACAACAGGACACATGATTAAGTCAGACTTACTCTTAAAGTATAGAGTAGAATAGGTTCAATATCTGTTTTAGTGATTTCTCTATTTCATTCATTCACTGAAACCAATTACAGTGAAACAAACCTATGTACGTTTTCAAAAACTATCAGCTCAGCCCTCCAACACTCCAGTGTCTCTAAACTAAATCCATCAGAGTTTTGACAGCAGGTCTAGAATCAATCAAAGTGGCTGAGTGCGGAGCGTGGCCTTGGTGAAAGACTGGAAGACTTTGAGCACTAGACCTGATCAAAGTTATTATCTGTGAAAGCTAAGTCACATAAATGGTCCTTCTCTAACTGTAAAGCCAAAGTCCTTATTCACCTCGGTGTATCAAAATGAATGATTAATAACGACAAAAAACCTTACAGTTCCGAAGGAGGAAAAGTGAGGAGGAAAAGTTTGCTAAGGGGGCAAAACATGGTAGGAATACTAAAATTCTTCTTTTTTTTTGTTATATAGAATCAGGATTTATTTTTAATGTGACATTTGAACTTTTTCCACATGGGAATAACTGCATCATGCATAGACAGGGGATAAGGTCAGCCACAAATAAACAAGACACCATAGATATAAGCCAACAGATTTAAAAAAAAATCCCATCTCATTCATAGCATCAATCTCAAAAGAATGTGTGAGTGGCTCCTTGAGAAGGCCTGTACAAAACAAATCATGTGGCGTTATTGCGGTAGTGGACAATAAGAAAGCTGCCTACACCACAATCACTGCACTATTATGTTTTCTTTAGTGGCCTTTTTTTTTGCTGAAATCATCTTACTTTCTGGGCAATTCAACAGTGTTCCTGGTCTGACAAAGGCCTTAAGTAAAGATTCAGTTGACTCGCATGTGATGACAGCCCATCTGTCCCACCTTTGTCAGTCTTCCCCCTCTTAACTTCCTGTCCCTAACAAAAACATACCCATCTCATTCCACAATACAAAGACCCTGAATTCATTGTCTTTACTATGAGCAATCATCTTCAAAAACTGACACTCAAATGCTATCTGACTATGTCAATGGTAGATTTTCTATTGTCACAATGAACTGATTCTGCCAACAAGTACTCCCTGTCACCAAAGCTTGATATAGCTTATTCCATTGATGTCCAAAAACTGATATCAATAGGGCCAATCTTTCTTTCATTCTTCAGCTGATGCAGTCCTAGCACCCCCAATAGCATTGGAACCTTTTATGCACTGGAATCACCTGGGCGAGTTGACAACGCTCGCATCATGAGAAATGTATTTATGCCTACTTAAAACAATCGTCCACCACTTTGCAAACACACTTTTTGTTAGTTGAGAAGATCGATACCACTCTTACCTGTCGGTTAAATAAAAGACTACAACTACGACACACACCGGAGCGCTTCAACTGAATGTCTGTTAGTTCGCTCGTTTTTTTCACTTTGGTTTCTCCTTCTTTACCTTCTTTGCCTTCTCCATCAGCGGGATTCTTTTCTTTTGCAGGGTAGAGTTTCCACAGTTATTCCATTTGTTCCAATGTTATCTGGGGATAGTGACCGTGAAGAACAATACCCTTCTCCCTTCTTGTATTGCTTCTGCAATGGCTGATGGGCTTCCATGGTGGCTTAAATCAAGTTCTGCAAAAAAATCCAGCCCGGTGGCAGCATGAATAGCAAAGTGAATGCCAGGTTGGGGGAACCAATCTAAACACGGATGGTGTCATTTTTCTAGCCAATGCATTGTGCAATATTTTTTTACTGGATAAGTTACATAAAGAAATTGTCAATTGCCTGTTTATTGAGCTAAGCTTGATAGCTTCTGACTATATAGCTTCATATTTAGCAGATAGATATGTTGGTGCTGTATTTAGGCACAGCAATGCTTTGAGCTAAGTGCTAATGTCAGCATGCTAACATATTCACAATTACATTGATAAGGTGCTGATGTTTAGCGGATACAAAGTTTACCAAGTTCACCTTGTTAGTTGAGTGTGTTAGCATGGCAACATTTGCCAATTAGCAACACAGTGCAGCTGAGGTTGATGGGAATTTCTTTGGCTATTTCGGGTATTTGGTCATAAATCAAAGTATTCATCCTATGGGCACCATGGATATTTGTCTATATATGTGTTATATGTGCTACAGGCAGGGTAGGGAAGATGGAAGATATTGAAAGATGGACCAACACTGCTGGTTTTGTTGTTTTCATGGTATTTGATAGACAAATAGAATAACACCAGTCTTATCCTTTAACACTGTAAAACAGGGTGTACAGTGTTAGCCCTTATTGCAAACAGTGGTCAATTATGACTCAAACATCTATTGCCACGAGACCATTATGTTATTCCTTTTGTCTAGTATCAGCTTTCAAGAAAAATTGAGCCAAGCCTGATGACAATAAAATGTTGAGAATAAATATGTTTTTCAGTAAATACAGTTTCCCTCCATCATGGCTCGCCGTGAGGCCACCGAGCAGGAAAACAACACATAGATCACCATTACATTTAAAATATAATTCTTCACTCTGAGGAGAATAGCTCCAGTTAAAGCAGCGTAGCACCTCTGATGAAAACGTGCCTGTCTTGCATCTGATGTCCGAGGCTGTACGACTCTGTCAGCTCCTGACAGAGATGTGACAAGAGTTCAATCACAACAAAATGGGATTGTCTGGGCCTTAGATCAACTCTTTACAGTCTGACCTTTACAACCTCTCAAAACATCGCTGAGAGGCATCTTCATCCATGCCTGCAGACAATTTGGTTGGCGGAACAGACGGTCCTGTCAGTGCTGCTCTTTACTGTAACAACAGCTATGTTGTCATCCCAGGAGAACACAGACTTGTCTGAGGGATACAATATGGCCCAAATTCAGACGGAATGACAATAGCAGCCAGGAATGACAGCGAGCCTCAGCTGAACATAACCTCATTAGCAAAGATAAAACTGCAAAACAATAGTTGTGACCTAATGGGTTGTGCTTTCATTTGACCCTGACGTAATGAAAACGTTATTAGTACTGATACAGGTGCATCTCTCTCAATAGTGACAGCAAATGAAGATGTGAGGTATTGTTTTCTTGCTACAGCCTCACCACAACTGACAGAGCAGACAGGCCCTTCCTCTCTGCTGTCTCCTGGGAAAAGGTCAATAGGGAGAATCCCCACCTGCTGCTGCAGTCACATATCGAAGAGGTTTCCTCAGTGAGTCGATTGATCGCCCAGGTGGTCTTTCAAAGCATGAGACATGCTGAACAAGACAGTAGGATTTATTTTATTTATTTTGATTTATTTTGTGAACTTGCAGCAGTGGTCATTGCAATGACAAACATAAAAAGACATAAAAAGTCACGTGACGTGCCCCTCAAATTACCTTCTACATTTACGTACCTATATGCTAAAAAAGTAAAACTTGGGGTGCCTGATAACTCATCTGACATGCACCTCATGTAATAAGTTTGACTCCAACCTGGGCCTTTTGCTGCGTGACATCCTCTCTCCCATTTCCTGTCGGTCTTCTGCTGTCACTATCAATAAAGGCAAGAGCCTTAAAAAATAGATCTAGAATAAGTAAAACGACTGAATGTCCTGAATCAATGGTCCAATGTTTTTAAGGACTGATTTCAGGACACGTGGGACAGAGTTGGACATATTACTATAGTTGTGTGGGGGTTCATTTTCTACTTAAACTGGTTTTACATGGGAGCCTTTTCATGACAGCCCCAGGAGTCAGTGTCTTCGATTGTTTGTGTCCTTCTTTGTGCCTCAGCCATTTTTACTCTCTATGCGTGATTTGAATTGTGGAAAAATCCTTCACCTTTATCTGTGAAGGTTAGGGGGTTGAAAAAGTTGTTGCTCTGAAATAAGGTCTTGGATCTAAGTGTTGCCAATCAAGTCCGCCAATTGCACTGCCTCTCGCATTGATCACTGTGGTAGCCATAAATAGCTGCTTGCATTCTGCTCTACACAGACACAATAAAACAGTCCTATCTCTCCCTAAAGTCCACCTACTGATTGAGAGCTCAAAAAAGCCACACAAACTGAGCTTGTGTGCTTTTGTATGTGTTTGCTTGATGGTTAGAATGATACAATGGGAGGAAAGAAGGAAAAGCAAAACATGGATCAACTTCTTGCTAAAACTAATTTTTTTGCTGAAAACCTGTTGTAATATACATGACAGATAAACACATCACTTTTACCACAGTCTGTTCTGTATTCTAATATGATAAGAAGACAGCAGACAGACCTGCCTGTCGCTCCAGGATTCCAGGATTTTGTCAAGTCAAACTTTAGAGCTTAATTACCTCCGCCAAGGAAGTTATGTTTTCAGTGCCATTTGTTTGTCTGTCTGTTTGTCTACAAAAACTACTTAACCGATTTTCCTGAAACTTGGTGGAGGGATGGGGCATGGGCCAAGGAAGAACCCCTTAACTTTTGGAGCGAATCCGGATAAAGGGTGGATCCAGGATTTTTTTTTTCACTTTCTTTAACTTTGTGAGATTTAGCAGACTTTGGTCAATTTCTTGGAAACTAATACATAGACCATCATGAAAAAAATATAGGTATGTGCATTATGAGATGTTTCAACAATATATGTAATTTGGTGCAGATCCCCATAAACATCTGGATTTTATGGATCAAAATATGAATTTTATTCATTTATATTGGGTGACTGTCAGATAACAAATTGGGCTAGAAACATGCAACTGCCACCAAGTTGTTTGTTTGTCTGTCTGTTAGCAAGATAACTCAAAAAGTAATGGACAGATTTTGATGAAATCTGTGTGGTCATAAGTCATATCTAAAGTCATCATTTTTTTGATGACTCTGACTCATTTCACTCAGCAAGTCTAAGAATCGGGTTATTCTAGATCAGAACTAGTTTGTAAGAAACACTGTCTGACCACGTCGAAAATTGAAACAGTTTACAGTTGTTCATAATGGCCAAACTTGAAGGCAGAGTGTGAAGGCAGAATCATTCACCTCATCATCAGCATAGAACAAAGTGATCAAAGATATATTAATCTTGCCATGTCAACCATTTCCTCTATTTTAAGCTATAAACGGACATTTTTAGCAATGATTAGATTAGACTAGGTGGATACCAGTAGCTTGTGGTGTGTTGGATCAGAGGTACTGCGACCATGTTGCGTCCTGCTGATTCAAACATGGCATTCAAAAGACAGAAACTTTGTGTGCAGACGCAGCAGCAACCACTCACTGTGTGAAAGCACCTTATATCTAATACTCAACTACAGCAACTATTAGCCAACCTTTTATCTCAGACCCTTCAACTTTACTCCTCAAAGGGAGAAGTAATCTTACGGTAAGCCATCCATTATTATTTTTTAAGTGATATTGTTTAAGTGTCTTACTTTGCCCGTACTACTTTTGCATGTGGCAGGCAGATAATGTGTGACTGTGACACAAAAATATGTTTTTCTTGGTTTTTGCAGTTAGGACTAGTACAGACAAGTATACACTATTGTTATTATAGCATCAAGAAGTGATTGGTGTATTCTCTCTCCTCTGGCCTTCTGCAAAGTCCATCAGTAAGCTCCAGCATGCCCAAAACTGTGCTGCCCATGAACTCATGCACACCTCTCCCCAAGAATACATCACACTTTTTGGATTGGAATTACACTCCCTCTCTGCTTCATCGATAAGCTTTTTTATTCGAGAACCTTACTTCTCCCTTTCAACGCCCCAGGGTAAAAAACGGAAGTTGTACATACAGAAATGCCCTCTCTGAAACTTTGCAAAGAAACTTGTCCAAGCTGGAGGCTGAGGGGCCAAAGTAGTTTGAATAGTGTAAGTCATAGGACCATGTGGTTTATGGGGACCTCTGGATTTCATCTTACTTTTTGCAGATAATATAGCTCTTCATGATTAATCAGATCATGACCTAAAGGGCTTCCAGAGCACAGTCGCGAGTGTGACGAGGCTGGGATGAGAGTCAGCACCAACCTGTCTGAGGCCAAGTATTTTGTTTCTTTCAAGAATGTTGGAGTTTAACAGGCAGATTGGCACAGCATTGACAGTCATGTGAAAATTGTACCTATCAATCTTACAATAGAAGTTAAAAGCATTTCCTAGGAGTGTTTCTACAAACTGTTAATTTATTATGCGTTCCCCAAAGCAGCACTTAAGAACCATTACTAACATTGGCTGAAGGGAATACTGGATATACTTTTAAGTAATGTGGTATATTTAACTGTCTGTAAGTTGTGTGTCACAAGGCATAATTGTTCCACATAACACTTTGCAGTGCGGTTAAGAAAGCAAACATTGATTCAGGTATCTGATTCATGTGCTGACAATACCTCCACAGGAAGGTATGCTTATGTAGCCAGGAGGAGAACCTGGGATAGATTTGCTGGAGGGATATCCCAGCTGTCCCAGGAACCCCTTGGAATTTTCCAAGGAGAGCTGGAGGACCTGGCTGGAGAAAGGGACGCCTAGGGTACCTCACACAGACTATTACCATGGTAGCCTGACCTGAATAAATGGCAGGAAATGGACGGACAGTAATAAAAGAAGTAGTAACAGTAACAACAATCGTGGGAGTAGAAGCACAAGGAGTAGTAGTCATTTTATTATTAGTTGAACTGTTGTAGAAATAACTTTTTAAGTAGAAGTAATTAATTAAGTAGGACGACTTTAAGTTATGAATTTATTTATGGTTAAAATAAAAGGGAATGGGATATTTTATGATTTTTGTTGGCCCAGTTCAGTTGAGCATCCAGCCCATTTTGAAGACTGAAAACAGAGAGGACGACAGTTCCCAGGCAGTTTTACTTTCTCACATTTCTCCAAACAGAAATATTTAAACGGCTGATTGTGTTTCTGATGAGCCATTTCTGAAAGCACAGTTGTAGTCTTTTTCTCAGAGTGTATGCAATAAATATGACATTAACTGCTTCATCCTGTGGAGAGGAAGATGACAATGAGGATGATAACAGCATTTGCATGTTGTGGCATTTACATTTGGTGATAAATATACTTTCAATATGCTTTGCAGCTGCCTACCGTTTCCCCCAAATTAGATTAACTAAGCTGAAGGATGTTCAGATTGGGACACCAGAGAAGAACTGTGTGTGTGTCTGCGATTCCCCCTGGTTACTTATGAAAGATGAATAGTTTGCATGCGATGGCTAAGCACCTCACAGCAACAGCTTCCTACATGTGCTGATAGTGATACACTGGTAGCACATCACTATCTTGTTACATCATCACAATATCCCACACAGCAAATGAAGACCACAAAATGCAGAAAAATACTACCGGGTGATTTCATGTCAAGCACTGGATCTCTCTGATATGCATGTAAAATATTCTGGTATGACCTAATGAAGGATCATTTAGTGCTGTAGTGCTTTAAGGTTTTAAAGTCTAAACCTCTAAATCTAAATCTGAAATTGTAGTATGTAGAGAGTGACTGAAGACACAGAAACATGGATGAGCAAGCTGCTGCAACTTGCATGGTTGAGGATATAAATTCAACGGCTCTAACTCTAATTTACTTTGGGTATAGGGTTTAGGCTAATTTTACAGGAACGGGAAGGGGTGAAATCTGCAAAAAACAAACAAAATGGTTTTGTCCATTTGGGGGCAGCAGAAAATTCTGTATAAACAACACTCGCATAATATCAGGGATTTTTTTTTTCTGGAGCACTCTGATTAGGGACTCTATGGAACTTTTTCTCAGTGAAATATTTTCCCTTTCATCACTCCTGAAGAATGAAATATTAAAAACCTCACTTCTGCCATTTCAGCCAGGCATGAGACTGAAAGATCAGCTCAATCTACCATGATTACGGCTGGTCCCAGACACTACCTGACTACGATGGAGGGCTGCGGAGACGAGGGACGACAGACACGGAGGGAAAGAGAGGCAGCGCGATGATAAGTGAGCTGTAGCATTTGGTAGTAGTGGGCTAATCATGGTCTCTGTCTGAAGGGACACACAGGCGCCTCACAGGTTATTGAGAGATAATGGGATTCTCGAGGTAACAGACACACAGCTAAAGACAGAGATGAAATTTGAAAATAAATGATGCAAAATCCTCTTTCTCTTCTTCTGTGTGTGTTTGCAGCTATGTCTGTCTATATGTGTGTATATTGTGACTCCGCCTAACTGTCCTGGGCGATGAAAAATGAAGAAATAAGGTATTAGTCCAAATGGAAACAGGAACAACCCTAGCTTTCAGAGTTTGAATAGTGACTTTAGATTCATAAGCACCAAATGGCAAAAATAAAAATCACACAAGAGGAAATTGTCGCAAAAAAAAAAAAAATCCTGATATACAATTACTCTCATGGCCAATATTTCTGTATTTGGCAATTGTGCAAAATATCTTATTAAATAACCTATTTTGATATTTACTTTGAGTAAATCACAACACCTAAAAGCACTGCAGGTCAAAGATGAAAAGTCACCAACAACCATTTAACTGTGACAACTCTCTGATGGAGGCACAAAGAGTAAACAATCACCTCAAGTGTGAAGTAATTTATCACAAGATATCACAGTGGTTTAAATCAAATCTACGGTGTCATTTGTCTTGTGAATATCCCAAAATTATATGTTGAAGAGCAACAGTAGTTTGCACGTGCCATGTTCATGCATGGCCATGAGCCAGTACATTTGAATGAACAATGATTTCAAATGGAAAGAATCACGACTGAGAAGCTTTCCTTTGATTTCTGTAAGATAATAACATGCAAGACAAAAACAACAAGCTGGCCCCTAAAGCTGAGTCTGCCTTCCTGATCTGTGGCACACTCCACTTCCACTTCCACTTCCACACCCACACACACACACACACACACGCACACACACACTCACGCACGCACGCACGCACTCACTCACGCACGCACGCACGCACGCACGCACGCACGCACGCACACACACACACACACACACACACACACACACACACTTCCAGCCAGCCATCTCCACCAGTGCACCCTGTAAGCTGTCACTCATTCCTTGCCGCAGTGACCCCTGTCAGGCCTGTGTCACTTTTGGGGGACAGGGCCATCACACCATCCACACACACTCCTGTTTTCATTTGTTTATTTATTTGTTTGTGTCACTTGGCTTTCTGGTGTCTGCCTTCATCCTGTCCGTCTTCTACTCTACATTTCTCACATGCCCCTGTGGTCACAGTCTTGTCTTTTGACTTGTCACCTCTGACCACTTTGTCCTGTGAATGTCTATGAACACAGAGGTGTTGTATTACACCTATCGAAAGAACCACTTTCTGCTTTCAGTAAGTTTTGCTGAACTGCGTGAAGACTTGAATTCATCTGCAACCGAAACACCTTTTATTTCAAGCACTGAAAGAAATACTAGAGAATTATTAGGCAGTAAGTGATGAGAGGCTAGGCTTCAGTGTGACTTTAGAAACTGCTAAGAGTCATTGTTAACCACTCTGACGTGTGGCTTTCAGCAGTATGGTTCTTAGGAGAATACATTTCATGGTTACTTTATCCACCTGCTATCTCCTGGCTGCATAATTGTTCATTTAGACCTGCTATAGTAAATATTTATATTACAAGTAGGTCAAGAAACCCACAGAAAATTATCACAGTGTCTGCAGCTCCCCATTGCTCTATGGAGCATTTTAGAATCTTTCAGCTCATTGTTTTGGTTTCACAGGTCGCAACTTTGCATTTTTTTTCCTTCCAGCTTGTTTCCACCTGCAGCAGGCCAACAACTCCTCAAAGTTAGACAACAAACTACGTCGTTTGTAACTGCCCTTTAGAACAACATATAAAAGTGCCATCTGATCTGACGCCCCTATCAGCAGGACGACAACATTTGTTTGTGACTTCCAAAACCGTTATGTGACAATGCTTTTGGTTAATGTTTGGTGAAGTTTAGACACAAACACAACATGGTTAGGTTTAGGGAAAGATCATGGTTTGAGTTAAAATAAGTACTTTGTTCAGTTCATTTATCAGCTAACGAGCCAGATATTTCCCTTAGGAGTTGGTAGAGACCAATAAAGAGCTTACAGAGAGTGAATATTGTATTTATTATTCGTCAGGTAGCCTGAAACATGACTCCAACGACTGCTAATGTTCTACTAATGGTCTAAGCAACTGTTTTCTAACAAGTGGCCAAAATAAATCTGTTTATGGAGGTTTGAATATTAAAGCACCATCTGAAAACCACTTAATAGTTTCAACATGTCTGAGCCAATCAAAGGTGAGATGTGTCTGTTTAATAGGTTTTACCTCATCTGTAGCACATTTATTTTTTGGCCTCGTCATTGTTAGTGAGTCACAAAAAAAAGTGCATATCATGAACCAAACTCAGATCTCATCCTGCTTGACGACCACCCGGTCAACCTGACACTTGATAAAATACCCTACTGCCTGAAATTTGTGTCAATCCAAACTAAGCTATGATCCATTCTCACTGGATCTCACTGGAGATGATGAGAAATACATGACAGAGTTTCTCAGCAGATAACATTTGAAGCAATTTAGGTTGAATTTAATTTTGTTGCACCATAGAACCAATTTCCTCTCTGAAATAATTTACGCTTCATCGATTAGAAAAGTGGTTTTGACTCTTTGATTCTTGGTCAAATATAGTGTACAGTGTAATCACACAGCTACAATAGAAGAAGAAGTCACAAGGTGACGAGAGTACTCCACTGATATAATAAGCATTGCACTTTTATAACACTGTCCATCTCAAGATGCAAAGTTTTAAAAAAGGATCAAAATGAATGCCACGCAACCAGAGAATTCATCTTGTTTTATTCCACACATTCTTCTTCCTTGTGAAAACCTGGTATCTACATTACCCACAATGCAACTGGACTGTTGGCAGTTTAGTTAAGAGATTTGTGAATGTGTAAACCTACCATGACATCGCCCAGTGGTTGGTAGACAACTGTTTTGAAACCTCGAGTTTGACTCTACAGCCATCGCCATCTTGTTTGGTTTTGGTTTTTTTGAAGAAGTGACCATATTTAGATGAGAGGATATCCTGATTGGATCAGACTGAGAACCAGAGATGAGGAGTATGCTAAAGAGCTCTGGTAACCTCACATCTTTATAACTCCAAACTAACTCTTCTCGCTCCACTCATTTTCTTCATTTTTATACCTGCAGTCAAAGAGGACAAAATCGGTGGAATTCCCCTTTAACAGTTATCACCTCAATGATTTTAAAATGATTTAATACACTCACTAACTTAGCCTGAGCTGTAGTGAAGGAATAAGAGTGCAAAAGCATATACTGTGTGTATACTGTCGGGAATTCTATCAGGAATGGATGAAACTGAATGCAATTAGTATGCAGCTATAATCACCGCCCAGTGTGTCTGTTTGTGGTTGTGGAAAAAAAATGTTTCTCCTATCTTAACCTTTCAATTTAAGATTGTGCCTCTTTACAATCTGCACACAGTGATCAAACACTAAATCGTGTGCAGTTGTTTAAAAATGCAGCAGCAACCCCAATTTTAGCATCCCTCCATTTAACTTCCCACTGCTTCCAGAAATAGTTCAAAATTATATTAAACACTCAGAAAGCCTTGAAAGTATCAGCTCCAAGCTTTATCTCTGACCTACTGAGCCAACATAAGGGTGCACACTGAGGTCAACCTCTTGCAGATACAAAGTAGAGATTTGCAACAAAGGGTGACATGGGTGCTTCTTCTTCTGCATTTTTATTAAACGTCAGCTAAAAACACACCTTTATTATATGATTTTACATCTGGACAATATTATATTTACGTATGAATATGTATTACTTTGTGACAGTCGAGTTAAACCCAAAGGTAGCTGCTAACTCGCAAATCTCACTTTGTGATTCAGGGTTTCTCATCTGTACCGCATTAATCTGGGCACACATACAGGCTGACATGCAGCCACAGTTTGCAGAAAACTTCCTTTACACTGAAGAAGTTCACCATCACTTTAAAAGATATATAATTAACACCAGCAGGAGTAAACAGAGTACAAAGGCTAATGATTCTTATTATTGCCTCCCATCGCACAGGGAGTATACTTAACATGTCCTCTTCCTCATTACATGAGGTACACAATGCTGACCGTAATACTAATTGTTATGGTTTTCCAGCTCTGAAAGACTCTGATAGCGAGCTTTTTTGTTAGAATGAGCGAGATTGAATGAGGACAAGAAGAGGGGCTTATTTTAATCACGGCCTTACAGTGATGAAGAGGGGGGAGGGAGAGGGGTGCCAACTTGAATGCTGCTCCACCTGCAGCAATCATTCCATCTGCTTTAATTGTTCTACATCTCCAGTATCAGGACACCGCACTCACTAAACGATTCTGCAGATTCACAAGACTTGCACTTGTCGCAGGACATGCTGGCCTTTTAAACTGCTTAAAAATCCAACACACATAGGCCAATTCTCTTGGGCAATTAATTGGTTCCTTTGGGCACGCTGTTACACACTTGGCCTAATAGGAGGGAGGGAACATACATGACAGACCTTGGCATCCCATAAAGATCAGACGTGTCTTAATTGTGCCACTGTCAGTTTTCTGTATTAGTCTGAAGTAATATGGTGCAGAAAGAAATCACCAGGAGATAGTGAGTGGTCTTTGGCTCACAGGTCAATTATCCTTCCACCTTCACACTAACTGAGTTTAACTGAGGAGAGAGACTAGTCTGGAGGGGTTTAATAAAATAATGTTCTTGAACCATTTGAAGTACAGGCGTGGTTTTGGTCTCTTTTGAAAGAAAACACTTAATTTAACACTAGTACATGATGTAGTTTAGTAAAACTTCTACAAAGTTTCCTCCCAAAGTAAAAATAGACATATTATAGTTGAAGATGAGCTACAGACCTACGACACTATTCAATTAAAATCAGTCATAAAGAATACCTAATGATTTCCACCCTGATATTGATGTTTTTAACTACAGGCTCAGCAGGAGTCCAAACCTGCTTGAATTATTGGACATGACAGCATGTTGAAAGCAAATGATTATAGTATTACACGCTCAATTCAATTCATGCCGACATTCCCCACCGACTGAGTGTGACACCAGGGGTTCATCCAGATGGTGGAGTGATTTGACTCTGCATAATAGACAAGATGGTTTTGGTGAGATCGTGTCAGGTCTATGAAGGCCACTTCTTGTCTTGGCAGGAATCCGAACAGTTGCATCCACAGTTATTGTTGACAACAATCAATGGAGGAGGTCTTCGTAAGTAACCTGTCAACTGTCTGTACTCATGACCAGTACTTGACAACACTCACCAATCAACACTGACCTGACGCCCAGCTGAGATAAATGCTGAGTGTATACATTCACTGCCACGTGATGGAATGTTTCTGTGGGGGTCTCGAGCAGATACTGACACACCTTCTGCACAGGAATAGACAGGACTGAAACAGATCTTTTTAGACATCAGCCATTTGTAGTTTTAAAACCTCAGCATCAAATATCAGAGCTATTTGGATGGAGAGACAACATTTTTTTAAAAGGGGAAAAATGTTTGCTTTTGTATGTTGTTTGATTAACTCTTTGTTGTAATTGTCATGCTTGAGTTTCCTTAATTGCAACACCTTTCTAAATCTGCAGAGATACTTTAGCTGTGTTTATTATGTAAATGTATTAATACAGCACACTAAAACTACTCCATTATAAGTAAAAGTCCCGCAATTGTGCAATTGTGAATGTGTATTCGCAGGAAAAAATGCTTAAAGTATCAAAAGTAAAAGTACTCATTCAGATAATTTGCCCGTGTGACTGTTACACTATTAGCCTACCACTGGATTATTATTACTAAATAGTTTTAATAGAGCAACTAGTGGTTATTTTCATTATGAATTGTAAAAGTAAAAAAGTACAATGATGTAATGGAATATAAGTATAAAGTACCAGAAAATGGAAATATTCCAGTAAACGAGTATGTCAAATTTATACGTATAAGTAAATGTACTGTTAAACCAACCGAATTTGACAAATCGCATTAAAACTGGCGTCAGAGTTCTTTGTATTTAGTTATTCTGGTTGCTTTAAGTAAAATCCGCTGCTCCATGTGCAACTTGTTAGATCCGCCTTCGTATACGTTAAGATGTGTTGCATCGTGACCGGAAAGTGCATTATTTGTGCACAGGAAAAAAAAACAGATGCGTTCCGCTCTCCCGTATTTGTGAAAATATAAATTAATTTCTTTGCAGCGCCCCATAATAAACCTTCAGGTTTCTTGTTAAGCTACTCCAATCATTTATATATGTGGTATAAGAACGTAGAACCCGTTGTAAGGAGACTCAGAATTCTTAATAAATGAAATATCCATCCGCCAAATCAAAGATTATTCAACTTAAAGACACATCAGAAAAATTACTATGAATAGCTAAATTACTTGTGCATTAAAATTCTCAATTTTTATGAATAAATTTATCTTAAGCAGTCATCCTGCAGTAGTACTTGCTTTCTTTCCCAGACAGTATTTGATTTTCAAATGATAAATTGGGCAGCGGCCCCTCTTGGGCGATCATTCACCATCCAGTTGCGCACGACTTGGTGACATCAGTGGAGACGAGGGATCCCGAAAGATGACTCCAGCGTTGGTGTGACGACAGTGACCAGCAGGTATAAATGCTGCGACGGAAAGTTATCTGCACATACCTCCAGACTTGGCCTTTACAGGTCACCGACCGCTGTGAGAGACTGAGAGCAACTATCACAACTGCCGGCGGTGCGCTCAACAGACGCTGGGAAAGAGGAGAATTTGGATACTTCCCAGGTGAGTCTGCATGGCGCACTTCAAAATGAACCCTTAAACAAAGGTCTGTTTTTTGTTAGTGGTTTTGCTTCATCATGTCTGGGTGGGTCAAATCTGATTGGATAGCATGGCACTCAGTTTACATCTTTTCTTTCTGTAAAACAAGTTTAAATGCTTGTTTTGCATGATGCAAAACTAAAGGAAATCATATTACTTTTGTTTCCAATGCAAATTGACTTGTATTTTACAAGAACTAGTAACAGATCAGAATTAAAGGGTGCTTTAAGAAAATTGCTCTGAACAAGTTGAAACAAATTGCTGTTTGCACTGGACAAATCATCTCATCCGATTGTTTTACATTTCTTTTCTGAAAAATAAGACTTATAATGAATCAGATAACTTAATAAATATACTTACTGCTGTGGAGCCATCTGTTATAGAGACCATGCTCCCGCATTAATTTCATCTCTGTACTACATATCCCATCGGCCACAATCTATTTCTTCAACAGACGACCTACTAAATTACCATGAAGTCGACATGTCTGCTCATCTTGGCTTCTCTCGTGGTCTGCAACTTGACTGTGTGTGGAGGACAGGGTATCCCCGATGAGGATGAGACGGACCGAATGACCATAGACGACATCATACTACAGAGAGCAGAAAGTCTCCTGCTACGATCCATTCTCAAAAAGATGCAGAACGAAGAGGGCAGAAGCGGTGCGTAAAACATGTGTCTTGGATGAATTTTACAGGCAAACGAGGAACGATGCAAAAATAGCGGTACCTATAAGTACTTTAAAATATTTACTTTTCAATTTAAAATTGTCATTAAATTTTATTTCGCACTACCAGGATATTGATATCCGGGCTGTCTTGTGTTTTCAAGCAGTTTTGAGCTTCATTCCTACTTTTGAATGTTCGATAATTCTAAATTATCATAAAAACAATGGTTGAAATCGTGTTTAAAACATGAAAAGGGCAAAGATTCAGCTTCCAATGTAATATGATGCAATGAATACGGATCACTAACGACACTCGTCTGTGCGCAATTTACGCACAATCTGGGGAAACATCTTTGTAGACGTGAGGCTATACTTTAAATAATCTAAATAATCTGTTCCAATTTCTCCAGTGGGATCTTCCTCTCAGATAGAATGGGTGACCAAACGACAGCATCCCGGTAAGAGATACAGCCAAGATCTGGAGAAGCGACAACATCCGGGCAGGAGAGAAGAAAGCGAGGATGAACAGTACTTGGACGTTCAAAAGAGACAGCACCCGGGAAAACGCGACGATGAAATGCACTCGCTCATGGAGCTCCAGAAAAGGCAGCACCCGGGAAAGCGCACCACGCTGGAACACATTTCTGAAAACCCCGACATGCTCCTGAGTGAACTTTCAAAACGACAGCACCCAGGCAAGCGCTACCTGGTGCTGCACAGCAAACGCCAGCACCCAGGTAAGCGCCATCTCGAGAATGAGGACGGCGACGGGGATTGGGATGCGGATGCAGATGGAGACGAAGACCTCGCTGAGTTGGAAAAGCGTCAGCACCCAGGAAAACGGTTTTGGGATAACTCCAGTCCGGATTTAGACACAAACAGTCCATGTGATGTATTGGACCCTATGAGCTGCAGCAAGACCAGTTTGCTGCTCGACTTTTTAGACAACATTAACAAGAGTCATGTCGAGGAGAAGAGGCAACACCCGGGTAAAAGGTTTGCATCTGAGGAGGATTTAGTGGAAGGAGAGTAGATTTAAAAAAAACAACAAAAAAAAACAAGTCTGGTGTGCGCTTACTGCTGTATTGTGAACACATACATGTGTAAATGAAGTGGCCATAATAAATTATTAAAAATGAAAAAAAGAATTTACATCATTTAACCTTTTGTGCTACAATGTTTCTTTGGCAGACAGTTACTGTGTCATTATCGCAAAAAAAATAAATAAATCAGCCGTTTGTTTCTTTGGAGAGCTTGTGCGTAATTGTTCTCCAAACTGACTATCTCGCTGTACATAAGGTTTTCTTATGGAGTACGTACACTATGTTGAACTTTATTAATAAATGAATAATTGTAACTAGTATTTATTCCGTAATCAGGCTACTTATGCTAAAGTCAAATCCAAGAATGAAAGCATTAGTCTACTGACTTTTGCGGTGTTGCCTCTGTGAGGCAACACACGTTTGTCAGTGCAGCATGCTTGAAATATGATAAAGTAGCTCACGTTCACGGTTATATGTAGGAAATCCCTTCATTGATTGATTTGTGTTTCATTCTTTTCTACTTGTGTAAAATATAATTAATACCACAGCACATAAATTGTGTCATGGATTATTTCTCTACTCATTACCGCATGGATTAAGTTTATTTAACCTATAATGTTGTAAATTAAAAGCTGCCTTTGCCTTAAAGTCAACCACCCATGTTTTTTGTTGGACAATAAAACACATGAGTAAAAATGTATGGTTTGTCACTATTAAAGTCCATTAAACTTTTTATTTAACCGTAATATAGGTCTAATTAGTGTAGTCACAAACTAAGAGATCATCCTGCCTGAGCCTCATCTAGACTCATAAATGTAATTCAATAGCATCACAGACAGCGTGTGTCAGGTATCCTCTTCTCAGTTTAATTGGGCTCATTCCATCAGAGCTTTGGGAGCAGCTGTCCACAGGTCTGATCAATATGCTAATTATTCATCAGAGAAGGAGACTCAATGTTGGAGATACTCCACTGAAACACACACGCAGCTTAGGGTCCAATGGACTGACAAACCATTAGGCAGAAGAAAATGCACATTATCTATGATGGACAATTTCAAATGAATCATATTTACTACTTCATATTTTAGACCCTCTGAAACCCCTGAAGGACAGAAGGTGACGGGCAATAGATATTATTAGATAAATCATTTGTGGCATTTTATGTTTAGATCAAACTGTGTTTTGAATGTCTTTACAAGTCTAACTGTGAACGGTATGGCAGACACACACACACACACACACACACACACACACACTGGGGATAGTGTACTTCAGTGGTTTCCAACATTTTTGGTGAAGAAGGATAAATGAAGTCTACATGTGACTCATATGACCTCATCACAGGTTGTGTCCTTGGTGTGGATGTGAGTTTTGAGCAGTTTGAGCAGTAAAAATAAATAATTTTACATTAAATTTAATTTGTTAACAGAAATGTTTTTTCATAATATCAATTATCTTGTGACACCTCAGATTTATGGTCCTGACCCCCAGATTTAGATAGTCCTACCCATTACACTTTAAT
Source organism: Hollardia meadi (assembly GCA_037974645.1). NCBI lineage: Eukaryota > Metazoa > Chordata > Actinopteri > Tetraodontiformes > Triacanthodidae > Hollardia > Hollardia meadi. The sequence goes on along the minus strand of JBBPCS010000480.1, from coordinate 10,398,204 downwards.
TTGCCCCTCACTGACTAACCTGCAAGGGGGCCCCTAAATTAGCTTTGGCCCCTAAGACCTCTTATTTACTCTGTGCATTGTGCACCCTGTTGCCATCAACAAGAACACAGCACATGGCATGCTACACATTGCATCTTAATTGTGTTTTGCTACAGGGCTCTGGAAACTGTGGGCTAAGGCTATATACAGTTTATAAAGCTATAAACTGAAACTGAAATAATAGGTCCTAAAACTAGATTTTTACACAGAGGAACTCAACGTTATAACACAAGATCCCCCTTAAGACTTTTAGAATTTTAGGTCATATTGTGCTGTATATGTGGGCCATGTGGGTCAGTTTCCTGCTTTTTTTTTTTTTTTTAACACCAACCTTGCATTTACCAACCAAAACTGAGATTACAGCAAGCACACTCCATATGTCATCATGCCATATATGTGCAGCATGAACTGCTAATGTTTGTTTAAGATAACAAAACCATATCAAACAAATAAGAATTACATCACAGTTGCATTACAGCCAGTATTCATTCAAATTTGCTTTTTGACCCCTTGTTCACCAATTCAAGAACAGTAAGTCAAGGGAAAAATAGCACATTTATGTGACTTCCAGCACATTCAAGTATCCCTAAATGGAAAAGCAGACAAATTAGCCAAGAAGTAATCAAAAAAGATTTTTTTTTTTAATTAGTAGGCCTATTACACTTTTAAAATCAGAGGGCAGCTAAACCAGTGGAGAAATATCCATCCATCCATCTTCCGCAGGGCAAATACAGGCCAGTGCAAAAAGTATATTAGAGGTGCGGGGCAGATAATGACTCAGACATTGACGGGAGAATTATTTTCCACAGTGAAACCCAGATCGGGTGTGTTTTCGTGTCGATTGTCCCTCTTCACTTCCCGTACTGGCTGAATGCTAATCACATGACCAGGCAGGGCTGCTGCTTCTGCAGCTGGTGTTGTCGAGCTGTCAAAGGTAACACTAACCGTCAACCGCAGTTATTTTTTGGATTAATTTGTGTGTAAAAGTTGGAAATTATTTATTTGTGAAGTTCGAAGTTATTTATTACCTTGTTTTGAACAACGAGATTGGAGAAACGAAGGCTAAAGAAAGCGAGACCTGCTGCTAGCATTCTCAAGCTAACGTTGCATTCTCTGTTCAGTACGCTAAGTTATTAACGTTAGCCAAATATTAAACTATGTAACTTAAGTCGTTTGACTGCGAATATGCAAATGTTACACATCAACAATAACACAGTCCAGTTAGGTTTGTTTTTCACTAACTGCGTGGGCTAGTTAGGTATACACTGCAAGTCTTAGCTAGTCTTAATTTATCTGGTAAAATAAAATCTAGCGTAAAAACCTAATCTAGGTTCGTTTTCATATGCACGAGATCAAGAAAATGTATGTAGGGTTAACGTTAAATCACTGTTTAATTAATAATGTGTGGAATTTATGCAGCTCATAAATCTGTTAGCAACAATTTCATACAAAGATCGTGCAGCTGTCTACGAGTGGACTGGAGTGGGTGTAAATTTTGAACCTGTCCAGTGTAATAACCCCATTTATATGCAAATATACCAGCTTCGCAGTCCTCTGCAATGTAGTGAGTCTTTTTATTGCTCTGACACTCTTGCCTCCCATGTTTTAATGATTTAGTCACAGTGGGTCATTGCATTGAATGATGAATTGTTTTCATAAATGACCAAAAATCAGTGTTTGCACGTTAGTGCACATTTGAATAAAAAAGTATCTTTACCTCCACGTATTTTGTTAAATCAGCCTTGTCCTGCTTTTCAGTGCCCCAGGATTTTCTCTGGCGTGATGGAGCTAACATGGGGTGGGTTTTACACCCCGTGATATGTGAACCAAAGCAAGAATCTCGCACCTTTGCATACCCCCTCGAACAACACAGCCAACTGCTGTCATGGCCTCCAGTTATCCACCCCCCTTTGAGGGCACAGGGGAAGTGAAGGAGGGCTTTCTTTGCCCACTGTGCCTGAAGGACCTTCAGTCATTCTACCAACTCCAAGAACACTATGAAGAGGAGCACTCTGGAGATGACCGCCATGTTAGGGGACAGCTAAAAAGTGAGTTCTGTTATCTTACTTGTGGACCTTGCTCACAGCCACAGTGCCATTTGAGTCTTATTGTGTTTTAGTGCAAAGCAGAGTCTAAAGTAAATTACGTTAGCAAAAACAGAGTGTGGCTTTCTTAAAAAGCTGTTTAAGGAGTAGTTTGAATTTGATATATGGGCACTGCAGTGTAGGACCAGGAGAAAGTGTTGCCAGGATGAATTGGCAACTTTTTTCACTGCTACTTGTGGAGTGGCAATAGATCAAATGGGAAAATTATGAAATGTAGGGAGGAAGAATCTTGACTGGAAAAAAGGTAATAATAAATATGCTCAGACTAATGATAAAATTGGATATTACTGGATGTTCTTATGGACTATGCATACACAATTGATACATACATCACCTCCTGTGTACATAATATCCTTTCTGTGTTCTAATTTTTTCTGTGCACAGGTTTGGTTCAGAAGGCAAAGAAAGCCAAAGACAAGCTGTTGAAAAGGGAAGGAGATGACAGACCGGATACAGGCAGTTATGAGTCCTTCTACTATGGTGGAGTAGACCCCTACATGTGGGAGCCTCAAGAACTAGGTGAGGCGGGAAAACTGGACTGTAAACTGGTTTTAATATTATCTGGATAAAATTAGATAACGACTAAGAAGGCCTTTTCAGCAGCAACCTCATGCTTAGCGCTGACTCTTTTGATTTCCTCCCTCTTTGCTTTTGTAGGTGCGACCAGAAGTCACCTGGACTTCTTTAAAAAACACCGGGCAGCCAGGATAGATCACTATGTCATTGAGGTGAACAAGCTCATCATCAGACTGGAAAAGGTGTGCTTACAATAGCAAAAACACAACTCATTCACACCATCATTTGCTTTGTTGTGATAAATTTGTTGAAATGATGAAATCTGTCATTTCAGTTGACAGCGTTTGATAGGACCAACTCAGATGCCGCCAAAATCAGAGGTTTGTCCACGTGTTTTCATTACACGTTTGACTCCCCTGACTGTATGTGATTATGATTTATATATTTAGTATTGTAAATTAATGAGCATTCATCCTTTTTTTATAGCCATTGAGAAGTCAGTGGTGTCATGGGTGAATGACTCGGATGTCCCGTTCTGTCCCGACTGTGGAAACAAGTTCAACATCCGGAACAGGCGGCACCACTGTCGTCTCTGTGGGTCCATCATGTGTAGGAGGTGCATGGAATTTGTCCTCTTGCCTTTGGCTCGTACGTATGAATAAAACCCTTGCAACCTATAGGAAATCATCATCAGATATCTAGGTGAAGTCAAGTTTTGCCACGTGTCTTAGTGCTTTGGTCTGTTCACAGAAAAGCTGATCAGTGGGACACGAGAGGCCCTGTGTGTACCTGGAAGCCCTGTTCATTCCCAGTCACCCCCAGCAGGAGGTGGCAGCAGCGGGATGGGCTCCAGGAGAGGCAGCATCAGCAGCCTGAGCAGCGTTACTTCCATGCTGGAGGAAAAGGACGACGAGAAGATTCGCTGCTGTCACCACTGTATGGACACACTGCTGAAGAGGCAGCAGAAGTTGGAAGAGAAGGACCACGTGCCGGATATAGTGAAACTGTACGAGGTAAAAGAAAATAAAGAACACTACAGATTTTACAGTCCGTCTCTTCCATTTCCACCAACAGTGCATGCTGTTTCATGCTGTTTTAAGTTTACACTGTAGTATCCTTCCTGTCATTCATTCCCATTTGTCTTTTGGGGTTTCCTGTTGTTCACTTGCTCAAAACTTGTCTTCCTGTCAGAGGCTGAGGATGTGCATGGAGAAGGTGGATGAAAGGGCTCCAGAATACATCAGAATGGCTGAATCTCTCAAGTAAGCCCCATTAAAAAAAAGTAGTTATTTAATAAGCATTTCTGAAATAATCTTTGGATCTTTGATTTGAGGGGCTGTTGCTTCATGGCTGTATGCTTTCACAGTGCCGGAGAAACCACGTACAATCTTGACACTGCTGGTGGACTGAGACTGGAAGTACAGAAATATTATGAACTAATCGATGCCCTGAGGTAGATATCAGTCACAAATGGCTACTTGAACAGAAGTCTTCTCTGATGTTTGTCTTTAAAAGAAAAGATCTAATGGAGTTATGTGTGTGCTTGTCAGTAAGAAGATTTTAACACTAGGAGCAAAAGATGATCCACCACCGCATCCAAAGTCCCTCCAGTTGCAGAGGATGATTCGCTACACGGCCACGCTATTCGTCCAGGTGAGACCAAGTTCAGATAATTCTCAGCAGGAAAAAAGACCCAATAAATATTATTAATATATAATTTATTGATTTATTATTAATAAATATTTATTCAGACAGAATAAATATTAAATGAGGAGGTGGGTAACAAAATATTTCCACCTCCCCTTGAGAAATGAATCCTTTCTGAATGGGGCTATACAGTATATTTCCAATCATCCCTCTGTTACATTATTTATGTATTTCTGCTACATACTGTATGTCTTCTTCTTTGATCCTTTTGTTCCCTGAGTTCTCTGAGTCCCATTCTTCGTGTCCTCCCTGTTTTAGGAGAAGCTGTTAGGTCTCATGTCTTTACCCACTAAGGAGAAATATGAAGAGCTGAAAGAAAAGAGGAAACAGGAACAAGAGAAGAGACTCCAACAAGAGAGACTGGTGAGATTGTGCACCAATCATCTCAGTTTTTCATCCACATATAAGTTACTAAATTTTTATTCTTCATACATTTCCCTGCTCAACAGGCAGCCCAGGAAACCCTGAAGAGGAGGCAGGAGTCTGAGAAAAACCGTCCATCTCCCAGCACCAACGGAGAGCTGCTGCAGGCCCGTAGAGCTCCACGCATGACCAAAGCTGGTGGTTGGTTGCCCTCCGCAGACTCTGCCAATGCACGCAGCGAGCTGGAGGACCCCCTCCTGCAGCAGATTGAAAACATTCAGTCATTCCTCCGTCAGGCACGGGAGGCCCAGAGGACAGACGAGGTAGCCATGTTGGAGGACAATTTGCGTCAGCTGCAGGATGAATACGACCAGCAGCAGACCAGCCTGGCCATCGCACTCTCCCAGAAGCTGGCTGAGGAGGAGAGCTTGCAGCAGGGGGAGCTCCATCGTCTGGAAGCCAGAGAAAGGGAGGAGAGGGAGCATTGGGGCCCTGCTGTGGGGTCCACACAGCCTTCAATCAGCTGGGAAAGGTCTCTGGATATCAGTCCAGCAGGGGACTTCCGAGGAGAGGAAGACACTGAAGCAGAGGACGTGACTCCCAAAGCTGAGAGTCCATCCTCTGTGGGAGCATTCCCTGCTTTCACAAGCCAGGATGAGTCACCTCCCAGGTTGAGGAGCTTAGGGGGGCATGTAACTCCCCCTGGTGGCGAAGGACAGAATAGCACCTCCCTCAACCCTTTCGATGAGGAGGACTCTACTCCCATTGAGGAAGATCCATCCAACCCCTTCTTTGAGGACATCAAGAGGGAACATAAAGAGTTAACCAATGGGAAGAAAGAATACAACCCATTCGAGGAAGAGGAAGACGTCAAGGAGGACAAACAGGCTGAGACTGTACCTGGCAACCCCTTTGAGGAGGAGGAGGAGGAGGAGGACAATACTGATTCAGGTAACCCTTTCTTAGAGGCCCCTGGGAGTTCTCCCGGTGTCTCAAACAACCCCTTTGATGGGGACGATGATGATGAGGTTTTGCCTGATGTGGACATGATAGAGGAGGAACTGCTGCTGCAGCAGATTGACAACATTAGGGCCTACATTTTTGACGCAAAACTCAGCGGCCGTCTCGACGAGGTGGAGCTTCTGTCGGAGAACCTCAGAGAGTTACAGCACACCCTACAGGAACAGAAAAAAAAGAAGCACTGACAACTATCACACAAATACCCCCCCGCCCTCCAGTTATCTGCTACTTATCAAGTCCTTTAAGGCTAGCTCACTTTACATGATTTATGAGCCCACTAATTTTAGTTTGGGTGAGGTCTGCTGCATCACAAAAACATTAGCTTAGTCCCAAAATTTAATACATACTTGAGCTCAGTAGGCTGGAGTGACTCCTTTAATTTCCAAACATCCTTCTAAACCACTTGTGATCCTGTACAGGGTCAAGGAGAGCTTGTGCCTATACCAGCATGCACCGTTTTTTAAGCACTGCAAGTAAAAATTCATTTGCACAGGTTTGATGCTGGAGATATGAACCCTGTTGTGTTGTATTGGTGCAAACATGAACAAAGGAAGATAAAAGAATGTCTCTTAAAAGATTTTTTGAATGGGACAGTCAGATGGTTGTTGAGTGTGGCTGTGGGTCTTGTGAAAGTTAGGATGTGTGATTTGGTTCTCTGGCAGGAGCTCTGAACAAAGTCAAAATGTAATAGATGCACATTTTAAAATGTAGAGATACTGTCTTTTCTGTTTTATGAAATTCTTTCCTTGTCAAAACCTGGCGCATACATTACCAACAATTCAACTCGATGACCGACAGTTCGGTCGGAGATTCAGGTGTGTTATGCTAGTAGCGGCTTCAGTAGCCTCAAGCCACAAGCCTCGAGCTGTGTACAGAGGGCTGATGAGCATCTTCAACTGATGCTAAATCAAATGACATCATATGAGAAAATTCAACAGATTTTTAGTGCAGCTCCCTCTGAAACTTTTATACATATACAGCAGTAACTCCCTAAAGGTCCCCTATTATTCCATTGAAATTAGATGCATGTTGTTGTAAATACATTTTAGTTTATTTGTGGCAATACCTACATTTCTGCTATTCATTGAACTAATACCAAAGAACCAAACCAACGCATTACTGTTCTAACTGGGCCATGAACAACAGAGACAAACAACCATCTCACAATTTAAGGATAAACAAATGAAATTAGATTTTCATGATCATATTTGGGCAGCCTAATGTTTGAAGAAAAGTGATCATTAAGTAAATTGCTATACAGTACATTGAAATTTAATCACTGGCTTAAATGACTAATTAAATCACAATACTTGCAACCCCTTTTTGCAGGGCTTGTGACCACTTTGTGTCATAGCTTCATAAGGGAAGTTAAAGGCACATTACACAAAATGATGCCATTCTTGTTGCTCCTGTTAAGTAACTGTCACTCGTGCTAACATTATTGTGATGTTACCACAAGAAAAAGCTTTTCTCTTTCATCATATTGTTAATAACCACAAGTGTGTCTGCGATCAAATTATTTGTTCCGACGGCTGTGATGTTGGCCTTGGGATGGTTGCAAAAAAACAACAAAAAAAACCCATCTTAAATGCTACAGTGAGCCAAGTGAACAAAACTCTTTCCCCATCCTACTGTTTGACCTCTAAAGGTTGTGATCTTATCATTTTTCAGTGACACTACTCATCCAACTGAGCACTTGGGTTGCATGATTCATGCGTCTTGTTTCTTTGTGCTGTTTTTCGCTGTTCTTTATATTGAGCTACAGGTCAAGCTCGTCTTCCTGCTTTCTTGATAAAATCTACTGTTTAATGCTGTCAGTTAAGATCTGTATGTGAAGCATGTAATCGGTTCAGAAGTTTCATCTAAGAAGTCCAAAGTTCATCCATCCACTGCTTTCCATGAACATACTAAACACTATTTGCCATTGCACATCATAGGCAAATGTGCACGTTTATCAATATTTGTAAAGATCAGCTGAATTCTTAGGTCAAAGCAGCATTTTAGTCATAAGGGGTTTTTTGTCATATAATTAACACTACATGAAAGCCAGCAAGTATTATAACTCAGTGCTGCTAAATCCTTACGTGAATTTGTCACTGTGCTTTCCTGTCAGTCAGAATATCCACATTTCTGTTCATAAACAGTGTTTTGTGCCGTCTGTTGATCCGACATTGCTTATCTGTGACGTCCACAGAAGATCTTAAGCAAAAGGTGACATTGTAAATGCTTTGTGACAGTATGAATAACTTGGGGAGCTTCTTTAATGGGTGTTAACAGTTGATTTTAGCAACACCTCTGCATTTAAAAATTGTGAAATTTAAATATTTTGGACACAGACATCAATTTATTAACTTTAGAAAATTCCATCTCGGCACTAATAAAAAAAAAAAGTTGTCTGTACAATTTTTGTATTTTGTTTTGTTTTCTTCCTTTTCTTCATAAATCTTGTGACCCCGTGTTTAAAATTGTGGTTTTTAATTTTCCTGTCGTTTGCATTGAACGACGACTATAGCCACACAGCCATATTAGCTTTTATTTGAATGTTTACATTGCGATGTCCACACTGTGCTGGATGTAAATTGCATCTGGATGTGTGGATCCATGGATCATATACAAACACCAGGGGCCAAATGTATAAACCATGCGTACGCACGAAAAGTGTACCTACGCCATTTTCCACGCATGTTTCCAAATGTATAAAAAGACACGGGCGGTGAGAATGTGCGTACTGGTACGCGTCTTTTACTCCGCCACTTTCCACGCAGGTTTCCAAATGTGTAAAAATCCACGAGCGGACAGAATGTGCGTACCGGTACACATGATTCAGACCATGCGTACCATATACGTGACATTTTTGCGCTTCTTCTTCTTCATCTGCTTCTTACTTGCTTCCGCCATTTCTCCTCAAAACTAAATTAAATTCTGGCCTTTTATATGCAAATCAGGCGATCAGGGGTGTGTTGGAATCCATGTATAGTAAATTGTGGACATGGCCAGAATGCTCGTACACGTGCGCACAATTTCAGGATGATTGAGATGTATGAGGAAAACACACCTGGGTAGTGGGGTTTTATACATCTGACGAAAAGACTGCGCATGCATGTTTCCCGTTTTGTGTGTATGCGTGTTTCTACACCCAAATATACACAGAGTTTTATACATTTGGCCCCAGGTGTGATGCCGCATCAGGTTATTCAAACCAAGACAAAAGTGTGCATTGTGTGTTGACAGGTTCCTGCTGTTTATGGTGAACTGGAAGGTCTCAGTACAGCCAGTTATGACCTCACAATGCACACAGCATAGTGGGACCCATTTAGTTGAACATATTTACAACACAATACGCAATATGGTGGTCCTTTTACATAATTGTATAAAATCCAACTCTAACATTGCAATGCTATAATATTGTCCAGTGAATCTACCACAGTCAGCTCTCCTCTTCAGCTTCTTACTCCTGTGATGCTGCCATCTGAGCACGATATTTGCCCGTCATCTCTTTGGGCAGCGGCGTGGTGCCAGGACAAGGCACCTGGCCCTCCACCTCGCAGATGCACTCCCTCAGACAGTACTTTTTCGGGCCAAAGTTGGCGGGGTTGGAGGCCTGCATCTTGGCTTGGGCCTCAGCTTGTAACACTTCTCTGTAAACACAAGACAGAGTAAAATGAATACATTAATAGTTCATGTGGTCACTGCAGAAATAGACCTTTTTTTAACACAATATAGGAAAAGCACAGGTGATGAACTGATGATGAATAGAATTCCATGTATTATAATTGTTTTGTGATGGGAATAGACTATTGCGATATAACTTACATGTTATCTTTACCTATTCTCATAGGCTGAATTTCAATTAAATGATATAGTTTCCAAGTGAAATGAAAAATGATATCCACATTACTAATAATCTTTGAGCATCATTTTGTCTAAATATCATGACCACCAATAGTCATGTTTTCAATATCAACATACATAGTCAAACGTATCTAATATTTGATCTAATATCCACTGGCCCCAATCACAAACAAATATAGTCATATATTCGTAGGTGTCATGGGACATAGCTCACAATAAATAACAATAATTCTTATATCTTACTCTGATTTTCCCAAAATCTTCTTCACATGATGTGAAATTTGTTTGTAGTCCTTCCCTTCCACATCTACCAGAACTTGCTCCCCATCGTCTGCAAGGAGAAAGAGATCAGCCCATAATAATGATAATAATAATAATAATACAGGTCAAAAAACAGTGCAAGGCTACATACTCAGGTAGAACTTCAAAAACGGTGATGGCGTCATATTTTTGAACATCATTATTTGGACCCATGGGTTTTTGTACTGAATCTGAGGAACGCTGAAGAACACAAACTTTCTGCAAAACACAAGGAGAAAAGAACATAATTTAAGGGCGGCTTCAGTTCAACAATGTGGTCTGACTTTCTTTCAATAGCTTTCTTTACATTTGAGAGGTAAGCTTAGTTAACTTTTAAGTGAGCTTTCTGAAGTTATTTGATCTAACCAAAAACATTATAGAATTATGTGCACATCATCATTCATCTTTGAACATTGTCTCGTAATTATCTTCTGTAACAGCTATTTACATTAGTTCTGTGAGTGTGAAACACTAATTCAGTATTTAGATCAGTCACACAATCATGCGTTTACACTACTGCTGCTACCTGTTCATTTGAACTGTGTTAATGTTATAATGAAGTGTTACTTTGGGGGAGAAAACAGGTGCTAGTACTTAATCACTACAAAAATACTACAGTAAGTGGCAGCTAGATAGACAGAAGAAATATGAGTTACAAACCTATAATCAGCACTGGCAAGCTCATGCCACTTTGCATGCATAGTAATAGCTATGTAGCTAAATATTTTCTATAAAATATAATGTAAAACCTAGAAAGATATAACAACATATACACCCTGTCGCCACCTTTTTGCGACACATTTGCAGTGTTTAGCTGGAAATGTGTTTTGGCTAGCTGTCGTTAGCTCTGACCTTGCTCCGTCGCTGAGCTCTCCATGTGTATTATAATTGACCGTCATGATCTTCACTCTGTTTTTAAAGATGATGTCGCCCTTCTGGAGGTATTCTAGAGTCCTCCTGATCGGATACCTTCCTTTCATAGGCATTTTAAATTCCTTTTTTTAATTTACAAAAATACCATTTGAAAGCAGCCTGTGCCTGAAGTCGCAGAAGCTCACGGGGAGAGGCGTCTTTTGATGACGTCAAAAGTCGTTGTCATACCTAAGCGACATAGCGGGGTTTTTTTGTTTAAAGAAAAGAGGAAGTAGCTAGTTTTCACTTTTTAACTACGAGAATAAGAAAATAAGTATAAAATACAGCATGCATCGTGTAGAAAATACCAATATTACCCGTTTAATAATGTGACTACATGTAGAAGAAAGACAAATCAGATATAAAATAGAACAATAAAAAGAAAATAACTTTAAAAAAATTGTTACTTCTAATGGTTTAGAAAGGGATTCTGACTTTTACATCAAACCATTAAAACCCCACGTTCAGATAAATAATTGATGCACTTTATAGCCTTTCTGTATTTCTAATAGAGGTAGCCTAAAGTGTCCACATCTGTGAGAAAAGAAGGCTTTTTGCTGACATCTTATTGTGAAGTCTTTTCCAACAATCCTGTACAATTTTACAAAGAATTTATGTTGTTGTTCAGAAAGCAGTAGAATGTCGACATCCGCATACAATGACAGCGAGAAGTAGTTTTTCCACATCTTTACAAGCTTTTAAATAAGTGGTCTATAGACATTTATTTCTGACATCAGGTCAGTTTAGAGACAACTTCATCACAGAAGTAGCATCTGTTTAAAAGATCATCTTTGACTTAATTGATGAGGAAAAACTGGTGTGACATAGATGTTATGAAAGCTTTTATTAATATGAGAGGGGATTCTGGCAAAAACCCACTTAACCTTAGCTGTAACAAATTGGTTAACATCTGACAGAAACACTCTTCTTTCCGTTTTCAGCATGAACAGACTCTGTCACGTCATATTTCATAATACAATGTTTATTTTTTTTCATAATGTGTGGCCTCAGAGAAGCCAGCCTCAGAGACTGGAATGCTGATACAGGAGCTCAGTCATCATCAATACATTTGTTTTATATCGTCATCGGTGTGAGGTAGAGATGTAGGTTTGTGACAAACTTGAGCATAACATGGATGATGTTTGAATTTCTTGATCTCAATGTTTGAAGAACATTTTACATGAGCAGAAAAACAAAGTAGATTTACATCGTATAAAATTTTGACCATAAGATACTCAGTCCACAAAGCTGAAAAAAAAACTTTTCTGAACCAATGTCCTCTAATACGGGAGCTGCTCGTGGTAAATATTTTAAAGCCACAACATTTAAATTAACATTTTTCATACAGCATTTAATGAAATGCACTTAAGCAACTTCTTCATGCACTGCAATGCACTATAAAATTATAACAATGCTCGTTGTTAGGACAGACCGCGACAAGATTATAAAACCCTGCTTAAAAACAACATGCACTCATTTTTATGAAATTACATGTACAAAGGTTATTTCAAGACAGTGCCTTTACAAACTCTGTAAGGGTTTTAAACCCAAATATTACAATTACATTTATTCCACAAGACATAATCCTCGTTTACTTCTTTACATCCCTGTTACCATTCATGTTGGTGTGGATGCTTATTATGAACCATTATACAAGTGGGTAAGCCAATGCACATCTCCATATGGTCTTAAAGACATCAGTGCAGTTGAGAGTGGCTTCCCAGAAAATCTCTCTCTTTTTTTTTTTTTTTAAATCAGGGAAACCTGCCCAAAAGTACTTTAAGTACACTTAGTATGCAACAAGCAAATTTGTTCACAACAAATTAAACATGTTTAGAAAAAATACAAAACACTTTACAAAAAAGAAAGAAAAAGTTTTTAGTCAGCATGAACACAGTGGAACACCACAAAAGCTGATTGATGTGCACTTAGCAGAGTACAAAGGCAAACACAAGTACAAAAACAGTAGCCTAGCTACATATAAGTAACATTTCCGAACCTAAAATCTTAAAGTTAATCTAATCTGTTAAAACAAATAATTGCCATTGATAAATACACATACAAAATGCAGATTGAGTAGAACAGTCATGACACTGATGGGACAGAAGGAAACAACATAATTGATTGTCATATAAAGGGAAAAGTGATGAGGTGATTGCACAGGTTGTATTAGCAACATATTCATGATAACTCAGAAATAAGTGTCGATAAACATAAAAAACACTCCCAAATCTTAAAATCTCTGAGTCTTTTAGTATAAAAAAAGACACATGGTCAATTAAACTTTCTAATTTGGGTTACGTGACCTTCTGAAAGTGAGTTAAAAGTGAAACTGAAAGAAGTCGGCCATGTTATAATGAGCTAAGTATGCACTCTGCGGTAGACCAATGCTATGTGGATACACATTAAGGATTCATTAATAGGAGTTAAAGTTAGTTCTTGTACCTAATTGCAGTTCTCATTCCAACAATTATTTAAATTTAAAGTAAATCACTGTTCATTAATGCCTCGTACCTTCCAGGGAATTGTGTCAGTTTCAAAATTTAAAAAGGAGAAAACTTTTAAAAAGCCAGTTTCAATTTCTTGTTGTATAACATTCAGAAAAGTCCATATTTTGTCTTTGTAAAAGCTTGAATTAACAGCACAAATGGGTCATTAAAATTACCAGTTTATACTGTGCCAATGTTCCCAAATACTAACATAGACAAATACTTTACAGCTTCAGAATACACTTTCAAAGCAAGTACTCGGATGCACTTTAGTCTTAAATGAAATTCCACTTCCACATATAAGATTTCTGTTAGTGAGTTTTAGATTATGGACCAGGCTTGTTAATATAGCTCATCTGGTACCTGCAACAAAAGCTAGTGTTAATTTATGTATTGATCAACATGAGAGCACGGTAAGGCCAATACAAGACAAATAGAATTTGAAAAGCTTTAGTTCAGAAGGTAAAGTTCACATGTAACCAGCTGGAAGTGCTATAAAGACCTTAAAGGAGATGAGCACAGGTGCAGCTGCAGAGGATTCCTTTTTCATTCAGTTCAGAGCGAATGAGATTAAAACTCAAAATAACCACACTGCTTCACCTCAAGAAAACATTCCAAGTGTCATCCTGGGCTCTCCAGTGCCAGATTATCTTAATCTGCCAAAGATTCCTTAATGACTTTGTACCATGCATTGTTAGAAAACAAGCTTCAACAGTAAAAGGTTTGCTGTTGAGAGAATAAATGACTGCCTGAAGTGGAGACTCACTAATCTTTAACTCGAGAGTTCTGGGTGTTGGAGTGACGGGTCATTCTGTAGGGTCCTGGCTGTTATACTCAGCTGTCTCCATCTTGAGAATGTAGGGAATGATGCTGTCAATAGAGACATTACCTATCAAGCCAGTGAAGAAGAGCTCCTCTGTGATACTGGAGTTCATGAGGCGCAGGGCTGGGAGACGAGTCAGGATACGGGTCAACCTGGGAAAGCAAACACACAACAATCCCTTCAGAATTATCTTTATGTCTTGTGTTTACTTTTTTGATGTTCTTATAAGCTCCTTGGCATTTCCCTTACAGCACATTCATAGTGCCACACTCTTGAAATGTTATTTCAGTCGGCCAGACTGACCCTTAAATCCTTTATACCAGTGATTCCCAGCCTTTTTTGTATTCAATCATGTCCAAAATGTATTAAATTTATTTAGCACTAATAATTATATAAAAGAAGATAGTTTTACAATAATATTTTGATAGTGATCCTGGTGTGAGGGCCTCAGAGCCTTGGTCCTGCGTGCTGTGTGTGTGTGTCTCTTTTGTCTTTTGCAGGTCCTTGGTTGGTTGGAGCCATTGACATAAAAAAAGATGGACGACATGTTTCCACTTCCTCCCATTGTACAAAAATGAAGCCAAAATATCCTGGGTACAAGAACTGCCATTTTGCACATTCGAAGCCAGAGTCTGCGCAATAATGTCCGGGCAGCAGACCGTGGTCTCGAGTTCCCGCCCGGGTTCAGCTGTCAATCATGACATTTCACCCCGTTTTTATAGAATTAAATAACTAATTAAAACCAAACTGATCCAAACTGAAAAGTGAACACTTGATCATACATCAGTGTGATAAGAACTACCGAAAACGACAGAAACCATCTTTGGGAAAAATTTATTTTACGGTGTACTTTGAGTTTTTAATGTCCTACTTGATATAATTTAGGGGGAGGAGTTTATGACCTATACTGCAGCCCACCACCAGGGGGCGATTGAGATGTTTTGGCTTCACTTTTGAGGAGCTCTCATTTTGTCCATCTTTATATACAGTCAATGGTTGGAGCTGAGGTACCATCAAGTTAACTGGGAACACCTGGCCAGAGGGAGGCGAGTCCTGTGCGGTTGGCTTATTGTAACTTAGTTTACTGGTTACTGGCTATAGTCACAATAAATATACTTAAGATCAGCCTCACACCAAATTACACAAATATAGCCACATTATTTCCATGTACCCTCTGCAGCTGTATACTGTAAGTTCCCTAAAGCTACCAAGGAATAGAAAGATACTTTTCAGGTTGACAAGTAAGCACTTCAGATTTAAATTAAGTATTAAGTATCTCTTCTAAACTTACTTGCATAATGATCACCAGTAATTCACTATGGCTTACTTTCTACAGCTATGGTGGGGGAGGTTGAGTTGAATGGCTAGAGGAATGAATGTACCTGTAGGTGTCATCTGGGTAGGTTTTCTGCACATAGTCCTGCAGCTCCATCAATGCTTTCTCCTGGAACTTCTCAATCTGCCCGCTGCCGTCCACACCTGGATAATCTGATAGGTCAAACACACAATAGTTGTTTTCCAAAACACAAATAGAGGTAATTTATTCTTTAACTCATGTCTCCCCCCAACCCCCCCCTTTATGGAATTATTTTTATTTGAATAATAAAATCCATAATATCTCTAATAATAACTTGATTAAGAAAAGCAGACTCACCAGGGCTGAACAACACTATAGCCTTCAGGTAAGCATATTCGTAGCTGTCAGTCTCCAACTTTGTCATGCTGTTACAGAACTCCTGGAACTTCCAAATATGCTCCATCACCTGCTTCACCCTCTCCCCCGAAAACTTGTCTGGGAGACAAGAAAATGCCCAGTTTGATATATGAAGATAAATAATTTAATGTTGTTTAAACTTTAACCAGGAAAACCTCTTTGAGAAACAACAAAAAACATGTCATCACAAATTGCAACTCCTCATCACTGTTGACAAAATCTGTCATGTTTTTTTTTGTGTATAAGCTTTCATTAAGCCAGCAAGCTGATACTGTAGATGGGAGATTCATACATTCATCCAGTTTACATCAAAATCCAATCTGTGGTATCTGAGCAATCATTTATTAAACATGAACAAATAAACGATGACGTAGCATCATCTGGGGCTCATAAGTGTAATAATACAATGTGTTATAAAATCACAATCTGATCGATGCCACAAGTGCTTGACAAATGAATAACACAAATGGAGAAAATGTAGCCCTTTTTACACAGAGATTGCACAATAGCGCCGCAACAAAGACCCTTCTCTACGCCGCCTTTGTATATTTACACTGAACAAAGCAACGGCGTCACAACGCCGCTCCACTGTGTGATTTTAGATAGCAAACCGGCGTTCCATGACAAGTAACACAGCAGCGTGGGAGTCTAGTGTGACGTTTCACCTGCACAATGAGCAGCGATTTATAAACAATAAAGTAACATGACAATAACAGTCATTTACCGTCCCTGTTATGTGGCGGATGACCTCGTCCTCTGCTCGGAGGATAAGTAGCTCCCGAACCTTGCGTTGTCTCCACAATTTGTAAACATTTTTCAGTTGCTTTTCTTCCTCTTTGAGTTAGCTGCCAACTGCTGTTAGCTGCTTTTTAAATCTCCCGGTTGAGGGTCGCACACATAACATGTCAACAAAACGTCACAGACCTGTCTCATTGTTCTGCCTCACCGGCTCACTCCGTTTATGCAGACAGTCGATTCGGCGCTGTTACTACCTCCGCTGCCGTCTCAGAGGCGGAACAACTTTGACCCCCAATTGCGCCTCTGTAATGTTTATAGAGACGGCGAGGTGCAACAGGACCGCACTGAACAGGCTGTGTCAAAGGGGCTTGTGTATGCACTTCTCCCCAGTAGTTCATCTATGCTTTTAAGAAAATCATATTTCTTGACCTGAGTTTATCCAGTATATACTGTGTGTGTGTGTGTGTGTGTGTGTGTGTACTAAGAAAGGATGATGAGGTCTGCGTCCCATACCATCCTGGATGCTGCTTTGAAGGTGGTTGATGATGGCAGTGAGGATGGTCGACAGGTTCATCACATGAGCGCACTGAGCAAGGCCCAGAGTAAACAGCTCATTCCAACAGGCCCGCACCAAACTGGTGTTTGCCTCCTGACTGAGAAAGACAGAGTCAAAAAGTATAGATAAGTGTGAGAATGTAGACGATAATACATGGCATTCCTGTAGTGTTCACAGACAGGAGCTTGCAGTATTATTGTATTTCCTAAAGCCCTTGCAGACATGGAATACACAACACTGCTTGCTTCATTAAGTTGTTAAAATTATAGTAATTTATCATTCAGAAAAATATTTTTACTAATGTTCTTTGCGGCTTTATTCAGACATGACAGGATATTTGGACAGAGGGAGAGCAAAGTGGTGAAATGTTTTAATAGCAAAGAAGAAGGCTGCTTTTTGTTCTTTCACAGTCTGTTGCAGCACTGATAAGATTTTAAAATGTAATTTGCAGTTGATACCTTAATAAAAACTTCCCCCTGCTTCTCCCAGTTAATCCACTGACACGTTTTTCACACCAATCTCACCATTTAAAGTTATTAGGAAGCACATTCTGCTGCCAGGAACAAGCACTGGATGACAGGGAGTTAAGTCGGGACTCTTATTTCATTACATTATTCTTACATACATGTGTTTGAATGAATTTGCTGCATGGATAGGCATTTATTCAACAGTTGGCATTAATGAGCTTTAAGAATATAGATGTGGTGCTCTGGTTATTACTGTGATTAGACGAGGGCCTTTTTAACCTCTGTGGCCACAGGTGCACCGCAACCATAAACTGATCTGATAAGAGAAGACCTCGATTGAGATCTCCACAACAACTTAAAATGGTATTTTTCACAGTGTTCAAACTGATTCTGTGCATAAGAGATGATGATGACTCGCTCCTGCAGCCTTTCCAATAATCTGACAGCATTCAATACAAATTTGTGGCATGCTGAAAGTGTTACGGAAATGTTGTTCCGACCTAGTAAGATTACCAGCTTTTATCTAAAAGTGACCAGGGTGCTTATTCAGACATGAGACCAACATGTTAAATTTAATTAACGTAAAGGGGTACATGTCTAAAAGGGGCTTAACATTATATTTTCAGTCTTCCCTATGTCAAATGTATTCTTACCCAAGAGCTGAGAAGGCAGGGATGGAGCGTGCCCAGTGCATGGAGAGAAAGAGAAGCCTGGATGCTGACTCACAGATGTAGTGTACATTCAGATACTCAGGCATGGGGCTGGGCATGGTCAGCTAGACAGAGAGGAGAAGGCAGATGAGGGACAAAGGAAAGGAAAGTATTAAAAAATATTTGACAAATGACAACCCACAGATGAATGCCAAAGTAAAAGAAACACAAACAAAAAAATGTCTCAATCGCACTCGAAAATAAGCTCTTTAACAGTTTCAGTATGTTTCGACAAGTGTTAAATATACATCAAAAACCTTGAGGGTATAAGGTAAATATGTATATATATACATAATGGTCTTCTTTTTTAACAATGTGGCTGTGTAAATTAAGGCTTTTTCATTTATTTCACAACACAGTGAGCCTTGAATTCTTTCAGGATTTCCTTTCCCTCTTTTGAGGACAACTGATTTGCATCCCTAAATTATTAATAATGTGAGTCAAGTGTGTCTGTTCTTTGAGTCATTAACTGTACGAGTTGACTCCGCCCACCTTAAAGCCGACATGGCTGTCTGTGAGCAGTGGTCCTTCCACCTCAATGATGGGGGTCTCCTGGTCTCGACCAATCAGTTGGATGGTTGTTCCACCGACACACTGCAACGACTTATCTGCCAGTCTCTGTTGGATCCCTTCTTCAGGTGGGTTGAAAACTTTGGCCAGGGTGTCAAAGGCACTGTGGGCAACATACACACACAGACATTTAAGTTAACTGATTTAATAGAAAACTCTCTGCAACATAAAAAGTAATGTGTGTTCCTTTTGTATGCATAAGATTTTGTAAATATTTGAGTCCATTCAGTGTTTCGGAATAGATCGTTTCTAAATGCCTAAACAAATGCAGAATCATTGCAGATATAACTATCAAAAACTTATTTACTTGCATTAAATGTTTTCTATATATGAAAACAAGAAAGTAAGAAACATGTCTACATTTACATATTTATAGGGTCAATTTAAATAACTGTAGTCTTGTGGTCTAAATGGGTAAAATGGTACATATTTGATAAAAATGACAGTATAGAGTATATATTACACCTGAAAACAAAAGTAACAGCATCAGTTAGTAAAAAGACTGTGCACTGCTGTCTGACCGTGTTATCTCGCTGGCAGATTGCTCCTCATGTTGGCTGTCTGAGGTATCACCATTGTTTAGATTCTCTTTTAGTGAGTCGCTCAGGTTGGCCAGTGATGTCACCACATTGGCTAGTGTTCCCAAGTCCCCCTGCCCAGACTCCATCTGAAGACAAATGAAACAAGGCAGATTATTTTCTGTCAAATAGGCCACTGCATACACCAAATAACGTGTCAACAAATATAACAACAAAATATATTGCCCGCAACAAGGAATGACAACTGCTTCTTAAAACATATTATCAGGATAAAGAAAGACTGAAAAAACAGTTTGTTGCTATAAAAAAATCTGCCTTAAACTGGGCAGACATTTTACAGATTAAGCCTGATGTTAATCCCCAACTAATTTTAGAATCTGGTGAGAACTTATGCCAGATCGGCTGACATTTGACGAGCAGTCCGAAGGGGCTCACAACGCCCAATTAATTGCCTGAAAGAGCAACGATCTGGTTCTCGGATGACCAGATGGATTTCTGGCAGGTCAGTAATTTTGGTCACTTATGTGCAGTTTAAGCAGCGCCACAGTCCAATTTCCCTCATAGCTGCTGTCTAAAGATCCGTTATAGACTGTAGTGAGCTTGTTTTAATGTTACTGGTGTAATACATCTTGTGGCTACAACTGTGATCTTGAAAGCTGTGATATAAAACTGAACTTCACTGCAGACGAGAGAAATCATATTGTCTCCATCTTCCAGCCATCTGCAGCTCGATATTTTTTTCTTCCAACTTTCCGTTCAAAGTCAGAATCAAAATCAGCTTCATTTGCTAAGTATGTTGTGTACAACTACAAGGAATTGGACGGTTTCAAGTTGCTCCAAATGTTCCAGTTCCAAGTCAAATAAACATAAAACTATATTCTAACTATTTTCGTCAACATTGACACAGTTATCTAGTTTTAATGTACTTTATTGGAATTGTCAATTGACAAAACTGATCACGGTTTCCATGCTTGCGTTCAGTGTGAGCAGCAGCATCAAGACATTGTAGAAGATTAATATAAATGCACAATGTCCTTCCAGCTTTACAGATTTTTAAGCTCAATTCTCTTTGTTTAGTTTACCCTGAAATACTAGGCACCATATAAACCATGTTTTCTGTTTCAATTTTTCTGAATTCTGTATTTTACGATTTAAGCACATTTTGTCAAAAGAGTGTTTAATCATGTGGTGGATCAATGAAATTTCCAAAAATATTTAAATTTATTGAATATCAATAAATTTGATGTAACCCAACATTGCAATATTTTTAAAGTGCTTCAGTACAATTGTAAAACAAAACATTCCATCCTCTTCGACATGACTGTGTGTGTGTGTGTGTGTGTGTGTGTGTGTGGAGGGGGAGCTGAGTCCCACGTAAAACACCAACACAGACAGCATAGGACAGAAGCAGGTGTGCCTGTAAATGCCCCCAAAATACAGCAGCATAGTTTTTCTGTCCAATCAGTTTAGTTGCTGTGAAAAAAAACACTTATAATGGTAGGGAAACCCCTGATTTTTATAAACTGCATCAACATATTGGCGAATTTCGTATTATTCCGCGTTTTACAGTTGATTCCATTATTACTATTATCAAATTCTGCGATTCGGTTTGTGTTTTCTGCATTGCAGAAAGCAAAGGGCCCTCTAATACCCTCATAATACAAGAGCAACAAAAGTTTGCAACATCTTTGCCTTAAGGATCAAACTTCTATTACCAGGATAGTATGTTAATGGTAACTGCAGCTGTACCTTTGAGTCAGTGGCCAGGAGCAAAGTTCCATCACTCTGGATGACCGGCTGCTGGATATTAACCAGCATCCCCTGGTCCAGCAGGCTTGATCTGCACACAACACAGAGCATCATTGAAACCCAGTTTAAATAACGTCAACACCAACATCAACAGCTGAAATGATCTGATGCACAGAGCCCAGGCCTGAGCTTTGTCTGCAGCTCTGATTCCCACTGACCTGGAGCCATCTGTCTCTGTATCAGAGATAAAGGTTGGCGTGGCGATGAGCGGACTGTTTAGGTCCTTGCGAATGTAGATCTTTTGGGTGGAGGCAGCACAGTTGGCATGCTTCTCTCTGGGCACTACATCGATGGGCTTTCTCTCACTCTGGACAGCTGAGGAAAAACAGCAAGCAGAAAAAACTGGACTTACTTTATTCTAATGGTTTTAAGTGAATGGTTATAATACTGAACTGTTCTTATGCACATGCATTATCATGGTTTCTGAAGTGTTCACCAGATTTAAGACTTTTAAGTGCCACATAGAATGCAATTTAATCCATTTTTACATAGAATGACAGAAAACCTGTACAACAATAAGGCCTACACCTATTTTCGGGTGTATTAATTTATAGACATTTATATCATATTTTCCCAGTACTTCCCAGCTGTATGGAACAATAATTCTGAGTAATCAACAAACACAACTTTTTTTGTGGCAGGAAATTGATGCATGGTTTAACCAAATAAAACTTTAAAAAATGTAACCAATTTAACAAAAAAGATTAATTTAATGTTTTTGCTAAATTTGACACCTACCATTTATAAGATAATGACCTTCCTAGCTACTGTTTTCTACAGTTCTGATAGTTCAGACTGAAACTCCACAAAGAGGAGTAAACAGCCTCCTGCATGCACAATCCATTATCACACTAGTTTCACCGCCCACAACCAATAACTTCAGACTGTAATACCTCTTAAGGCTTTTCAAGACATGCAAGTGCCTTGAAAATACCCAACTTGCTTCTGAAGCCTTTTTACCCCAAAATAAGCACGTATAAGTTTAAATAAGTAAAGTTTGCCACCTTTCTGTTTGTTTTTTTCTGGTGCGCCATGTTCGACATCAAGAATGCGGTGCAAAACAGGAAACAGTAGAAAGAAGCATTAAAGCCAATGACAATGTTACAGTGGTTACTTTTTTTTTAATACCTTTTACTTGGGTCTCTCTTTCAAAATCAATGCCAACTGAACAATGTATAAGAACTGCTTGAATGGAGATGGATGGAAAACTATTTACGCACCAACATCCACAGCTTTAACACGCACCATAGAATTGTGCCAGAAAAGGGGTGAAAATGAACGTGTCCACCCAGGTGTCATGTTTCCATCAAGAGTCGATAAATAACCCTGACTACTGCAGAGTCATCTGACCCCAGAATGAAAACCAACTGTACCATTTCCCACTGAAGACAAAAAAAGCCTGATGTTAGTGGGGCTTAGTGAGTTTTTCTGTCCAGTTCAGCCTGTTCAGACCTGGTATTACCATCTGTCCTGAGTAATCCGATCACAAGTGGACAGCTCTAAGTACAGGTGTGAATGCACCCAAGACACATTGAGGAGGTGGGTCTAGGCCACATGTGGAAACATTCTCTCAGCAGTGTGGACGCTAATGTGACCTGGGTCACATTGAAAGACCTTAACTGACGTCCTCTAAAACGCCATACAAAACATTGGATTACATGCTTTGGTTCATTGTAATGAAGTTTGGTTTTTTTTTTGCTCCGTTACCTGCTAAGGTAAGCAGCAAATAATTGTGAACTGTTTTGACTGAACTAGTAACCACAATATCCCCAGACTTCCTTAAAAATTGCACAATTTTGAGAGTTGTAGAGTGAGGAGAAACTTGTTAACATTTTCAAAACGCCTACGGCAAATTCTAAATCATCCATGACTTCTTATAAATTCTTATAAGAAGGCACAGTGTTTCAACTGATTTACCATTTACACTAAATTTATGACGGTGCCAACTTTCACAAATACCGTAAACAGTAACCAATACAGGCTGCTTCTTTGTCGCTTGTGGGGAAAGCCCCCAGAGTTGTTGCGTTAGGAGAAACATTACAAACTATGCTTGTATTTGTCTATGTCAAATTCTCAGTTATTTTGGCATTGTTGTAAATTTAGCAAAAGTTAGATAATAAGTTATTTATTTTTTTGCGTAAAAAAAACATTGTTTGTCCTAGTGATGTACGTGTTTATTTGCATATAGAGCGGGGAAGTGAGATCTGGTCCCAAATGGTCACTCGAGACACATGTGGAGACGCATGTTGATGCCAGGTGTGAAGTGACAGACTCAGAGCTGTCCACTTGTGATCAGATCACCCAGGACGCATGTTAATGCCAAACGTGAACAGGCTCAGGGCGTGGCTCAGTGAGCGACATAAGAGTTTTTGACACAATTTTCGTATAGTGTTCTGGATTTGGCTGCAAACTCACACTCAGTCTTCATCCCCATCTTAAGGCATTTCCTCAGCCGACAGAACTGGCAGCGATTGCGGTGGTGTTTGTTGATGATGCAGTCCTGTTTACTGCGGCAGCTGTAGGTCAGGTTCTTCCTCACACTCCGCTTGAAGAAGCCTTTACATCCCTCACAACTGACCGCTCCGTAGTGACGCCCTGAGCACAGAAAGAGAGTGTGAGTCACTGTGTGCACCGGTGCCATTGCTGACAAACATACGGTCAGATTTGACATCAGGATACATCAGTAAAAATACATACAAATCCTCACATCACCAGGTAATGCAACTATGAAATTTAGTACCTGAAGCCTTGTCCCCACACACCACACAGTACTCCACTGGCTGTGGTCGGCTCAAGTCCCCCGACTGCCCTAACAACCGTTCCATTGACACTGGATCTGTGACGATCTGAAAAGCAAAGTCAAACACAGGCCATTAATCACGTGTTTCACCTTAACACCCTCTCAATATCATGGTTATAATACTGTCTGAAAATAATAACTAAAATCTATTGCCAATAGTATCGTGACGCTTTGTACTAGGGGGTGATATTACAGGGGGAACTTTACCTGTATCCTTCCTGGCATTAGGCTATCTGCAGCAGTGAAGATGAGCTGTTTAGTGTTGTGGCTGTCTGGTGAGGCCAGGATAACCTTGCCTGCCCCTGAGCTGTCAGCCGTAGTCAGAATGAACTGCTGTTTGGGAGCAGTGGACGGCTTCATCGCTGTCACTATCTGGATCTTCTGACCCGTCTGCTGGTCGGTTACAATCTGAGGGTGTTAGAAATGGAAGCGGGAGACAGAAAGAGAGGGAGGTGGACAATAATATGCACCATTGGGGTTAAAGTTAAAAAAAAAAAAAAGAGGTGAGTGATGCCGACGGTGCCAGAGCTAAGTCACATGTTGTAACATCAACTTGTTTACTGCTGCTGCTCATGTGCCGAAAGAGGAGAACATCAACAGGTAGCAGCAGCGTCGCATTCTCTGGATCCTCTGAAGCTAACTAGGGTTGAGAGCGCAGCAGTTACCTGTATTCGCTGTGGTGTTGTGGCAGGCTCAGCCGAGATGACCTGAAAGCGCTGTGGAGACTCACTCATCATTGAGTCGGAAGGAGAGGATGACACCTACAATTCAAAAGTTATAATCACAAGTTATAATCAATAAGTCTCCAACACAAATGTGAGACTGCATAAAGCATAAAAATGTTAATATACAAACTTTTATGTAAATACAAGTCAGAACTGTCTACAGAAGGTATGTCTCAAGTAAAGGCACCATTCACTCCCACACAGCCAATGAGAGGAACACCACAGTATTGTCAATTAAAAACAACCTTCATATGGGCTATATGGAACAGCTCAGGCTGCCAGCAAACCATGAAAGTCTCCCTTTGCACACTCACCTCTGCCTCATGCTCAGAGTCCGCTTTCTGCTGAGAGAGCAGATTGAGGTTGGTTGTCATGATGATGTAAGGTCATTAGTGAGGTCTGTTTGGAAAAATGCCACAGACAATAATGAATCACAAAGGTGCAAACTGTCACAGAAAAGCAGGCCAATGCTGCAGTTTTATAAGTATAATGTTGTCAGTGGATCATAGAGAATGCATTATGACACTGACTGAAATAAAATGTTTTTATCTCTGATTAAAGTTTATATCTTCTTGATGAATTAGTGGGGAAGTTTCGACTGATTCGTGGGACTTGGCTGCTGTAGCAAAGCAATTTCTCTTTGGGATTACAGTTTTTCTCCATTGTTAAAAACATAAGGTGTCTAAAAAGAAAAAGCTGGACACCAAAAATACTTCCCTCAATAATCAAAATGTACTTTCTTTTTCAACTACTTCAAATCTTAAGTTCAAACATGCAATCGTTTAATGGTGAAAATACAAAATATTTATAACATCTGTTCCTTCTCATTACCATCAAATGATAGATTTTCTTCCACATCATACCCACTGTAATATTCGTTCTGTTCAGAAACCTTGGGTTAATATTTTGTGTGATAATTCCAGCCTTGGCATGACTGCAGTGATGTCAGCACAAACCAAATCCACGACCTCTGAGTGTGACCTGGACATGACATTTGAGAGAGCATTGAATATCCAGATTACACGACAGTCTGAACCTCACAGTGTCCAATATGACAGTGCAACAAAGGTGGACAACTGATGTCCCACCACAGAAATGTTCCACCTTTTATATGCACGTTCACTACCACATCCGATTGCTATGCTTCCATTTATTTCAGCAAATAGAAGGTAACCAACCTTGTGTGTCCCTTTACATGTGTCTTCCTACTGAGTCAGACAATTTATTAAACGTTTTACAAAACATTGCTTCCTCTGTGTTAAAAGCAAAGAGAACTGCATGAAAAGAACCACAGATCATTCAAAGTTAAGTGAATGTATTTTTAAGTTGCAATCACTGCCTTAGAACACAGTTGGCAGAGGTGCATCAAATCGGTGGAGAAACACCATAATAAAGTACCCTGTCTCCACTGATGCCTTTTCAATATAATTTAAATATAACACACCTAATAGGCGAAATCAGAGTCAAAGACATCTCCCTTACACTGTGTGTTAGTATGAGAAAGTGACCACAGAGCATTTGGGAATCTTCCTTGGCAAAATTAACTGACAGCATCTAATCCCACTGTCAATTACCTCCTTGCATTATAATAAATAATGCAATTTGACAACACAAGCTGCTCTATGTGTGCCTCCACATTCTCGCTCACTCACTAAAGGGAGGAGCATGCTTTTTTTTCATGTTGTTGACGAATTGGTCTAACAGAATGCCCATCAACACCAAAACGCATCACAACACAGAACAAAATGGAGAACCTGGCAGTCAGCCAATAACATTGGAGACGAATCCCCATGATAAATATAATGGAGCAATTTTCTCTGTACGACACTTTGTGCGCTTATAGTAAATGTAAAAATGCAGCTGTGATGAATTAAGTCACAGTCATAGTAATTTCAAGCCATTTCTGTCCCCCAGACGGGATGGCAAAGGTAAAAGGGTCGAGTTCATTTGCAGCGCCTATAGCTTTCCAATGTTAGCTGTTTAAGCTAGTTTACTGCAAGTAGACGCAATAAGGGCTGCAGCAAAATCCGACTGTACCCGTCTACCCCCTTAGATTTGCCATTCTAGCATGCAGGGGTTGGTTCGGGTTACGCCAACAACAATGTCACATATTGACAATTAGTTTAGCTGTCTGGAAAGCATATCGTCGTAACCAGACAGCGCCCAGCGTTTCACGTTCTTTGCCCAGATCCCGAGTGGCCAGGGACGGGCAGGAAGAGAACTCCGTATCGGCTCGCTAACAAGCTAGCTGTGTGATTAGCTGCGCTCTTTTATCATCCAGTATCACAAAGAGCTTTCAACGGTTTTCAATCCGGGACCGAGACTTACCTCCGGGAAACGGTGGTCACAGATTTGGGGCTCTCGGCTATTTTATAAAATATTTGTTTTGGTTTTCTTCTAAAGGTCATAGTTCGTGACCCCGCATCGCCAGCGCGTCGATGATGGTTAATGTTTTTTTTTTCTTCTTCTTCTTCTTCCTCTCTCTCGCGTCCCCGCGGCCCCCCATCCGGCGCAAGCCAGACAGGACTGACGTCATCATGTCTGATTGTCAAGGGATTTTGCTGTCATTAATACAATTAATAATAAACTAAATAATAAGTAGGCTATAATAACAGACGTATTCAAGACAAACTCATAAGCACTGTTCCCATTGTTAGTGTATCTCTGGTCTGTTTTCTTCAATTAAGTGCAACAATCCAATCAACAAAAAATTATCAATGAAAGAATGTTTTTTGTAATCATGTTGTTAATAATATATGTAACCCTTTAGACTCCAAGCCATTTGTTCCATTTAATGAATTTAAATTTTCATTTAAATTCAGACATTTAGAAACTGTGAAAGAGCTCTGGTCAAAAAGTTTATAATTAAAGCAATCAAATTTAAGCAATTTACAGTACAATCAAAAGACAAACATTCACAACATTCTTGTATTCATACTTTTTGATGTTAAACAACTACTTAAAACAACTAAAATCTGATAATGTTATATTCCACTGTCTGAAATCACTGGCTCATAGTCGTTTACACTTTCACAGTAAATTTTGAAACAGTCAAGAACATGCACATTGTTCTATAAAATCGTCCATATATTTATAAGTTTGCAACTTTTACAGCACAATAACACACAAACATTTATCAGTTCCCTCATAGGTATTCATTACATATTTTCATTTCAGGTCATTTACTATTAATTTATGAAAGATGTATCCAAACATGCTTAAACATAATAGTCGATGCAAGAAAAAAGGGGTACTCACACACTTAGGCTTCCAGTATCATGCAAATACTATCAAAACACTATAGTTTTTACAGGCTACTTGTGATTTAAACACCATAAAGTCCCTCTCCACTCAAACATGTGTTGCTTATTGTTACTTCCTTTTGATGGTTAATCTCCACTGTGCAGAGTAACTTACACAACAGTGATGTGGAAGATTGAAGCTTCCTGTCCACATACACTGAGAGAGGCTCAGTGTATCAATCAATTTTCAGTAAAGTAGGACACATTTTGTGTCTAATACTTAAACTTTTGAAATAAACAACATATGTGTACTCATAGATTGTTGATTTTTTTTTGAGGAATCAAAAGAAGTACAACTTTTTTGTGAAAAAAAACAAACATCAGATAAAAATCATTAAACAAAGTAGATTATTTTTATATGTCTTCAAAGATTTCCGGAGGGGATCTTTAAATAGATGTCATCTATAGTCAAAAAAAATCTGCTGATGTTTTATTCTTTCATCTTTTTTTTAATACTCTCTGTAGTCACTAACCATATTTATATGTGAGGAAAAAAATAGCTTATATATTGGTCTTTAGATTTGGAAACCTCTTTTTGCAACACATCTTTTATGGTTAAACAAATGGAGATAATGTAATTGTGTTATTTCCACAGCCACTATCGAGTAAACAACACCGTAAATCATATATTAGCCTCCCTCAGGCATTTGTCTACGTCTATTTCTTTTCATTGGTGCACTGAGTAGGATCTCTGAAGTCGAGAATCACTTTATATTTACATGAGTCATTTGTCTGCATTTACATGACCTCTCCCTGTGTATGGAAACAATTTATGGTCCAAACTCAGCAACAAAAGTCCCTCTGAATGACCACCAGGTGTCGCCCTGCAGCACCAGGTGTGATTGGACGGTGTGTGCAGAACAACAGGCGTACAGCGGAGCGTCATTCAAATGATGAAATAATCCATTATCAGCGATGTTCCCGCTCCTCTCTAATAGCAGTCTGCTTTACATTGATCATTCGTTTAGTTTACACATTGCTTCAATAATCGGACTCTGGGTCTTTTAGAAAATAATAAGGTATGATATATTGTCTCCGCAATCCAAGTATAGAATCGGGTTTATTACTGATATAGCCTTTTAATGATGATAAACGGTGCCAAATAGTATGCCAAATATACGTAGACTAGGCCTGCACAATGCATGCAAACATCGGCCTAAAAACGTTAATGCATTTGGTCAACATTTGTCGATACGGTGTAAAAGCAAATCGGAATTATTAGATTTGTGTGTAGAAGGCTGTTTTTTCCACGGGACGCAGCCTGGTGGTCGAAAAAAAACTGCTCATCTTAACCAAAGGCAGAGCATCACACCGCATTTTAACCCCATGTCGCCTAAGGGTGGAGATATTCCGATCTTTCGTCACATTTTTCTCCGTGTCGCAATCGATCTCAGAGACGCGGAGCGTACGTTGCAGTAAAGAAGCAGGGCGAAAATAGCTTCGGGCTGCTGCCGAATCGACTGTTTCTTTTGCGCAGCTGCATATCCCACTTTTACTAAAACAGACTGGGGCTGCAGCATCACCACAACAGTACCAACGTCCTTTACCGCATCCTCAGCGAAACCTGCGCCGCTGCCGCTGCTCCTGCTGCGCGTTACTGGACTCTGGAGAGCTAAGGAAGCGTAATGACAAAGTGATTTCCAACCGTGGAGACAAGGGAAGGAGGACCAGTGAGAGACGGGCGAGTTGTAGCGGCTACGGCGGTCTTCAGAGCTGCACAGTGGGGGTTGGTCATGCTCGGACGGGGGCTATGGGTATGTAAACCCCGGTTTGGAAAGCGAGGAAGCAAGCTGGGGGTTTTGCCCATTCTGTGCGCTGCGACAGCGTGCGCAGCCCTGTTTGCTCTGCTCTTTATGGACTTCATCGAGTCATGGGTCACCTCCATGAGAATGAACACGGTAGTGGAGCCGCAGGCCGGCATCATCCCCCCGCAGAGCGTCCCTCCCACCAGACCCGAGGAGTTCTTGCTCATGCCCAGTCCGCTCGTGTGCCAGCGTGCCAAGCCTTACCTCATCACCATGGTTACCTCCGCCCCTGCCAATCAGAGGGCGCGTCAAGCCATCAGGGACACCTGGGGAGGAGAGGTGGAGGTGAGAGGCCTGCGGGTCATGACCCTCTTCATGGTGGGTGTGGCGTCTGACCCTGGACTGGCCAAGCTGCTGATAGAGGAGGCCAGAGAGCGAGGAGACCTGATTCAGGGGCGCTTTCTGGACTCCTACTCCAACCTCACCCTGAAAACCCTGTCCATGCTGGGCTGGGCCCGCCGGTTCTGTCCTCAGGCTCACTTCATGGCCAAAGTGGATGATGATGTCCTGTTCAATCCCAGTGCCCTCCTGCATTTCCTGAACAGGAGCCGTAACCCCTATGAACAAGGAGACTTGTACCTAGGCAGGGTGCATCTCCATGTGGCTCCCGACCGTGATCCGGAGAGCAAGCACTATCTTCCTTCAGGGGCCTACCCTCCTTCTATCTTTCCAGACTATTGCAGTGGTACTGCCTATGTCCTGTCCCGCTCTGCATTGCTCAAAATTTCCCTGGCAGCCTCTGCATCACCTTTATCCACACCGCTGCCCCCTGAGGATGTGTATGTTGGTCTGTGTGCCCGGGCAGCTGGCGTGCTGCCCTCGCACTGCCCACTTTTCTCTGGTGGCCCAGTTGTGCCATTCGGCCGCTGCTGCTATCAGGCAATGGTGTCCATCCACCACATCCTGCCAAGGGAAATGCTGCAATATTGGGCTGACGTCCATTCATCACAACCCTGCTCCTGGCTGAGTCTACGTGCTTCTCTGGGGTTGTGCAAAGTGAGGGCGATGCTGGGCTATGCTCTGGGGCTGGAGCAGGGTTTATGAGGGTTAAAGAGAAGGGAAACTGGACTCATTGGGGCTGAGCCTCGCTTAAATACTGTGAACAGCACAGGTGCTCTTCAGGCTGTGAAGCTACACTGAGAAAATGTCCCTTTATTTTTTTATCTTTATTTTTAAAAATAATATAATGTTTTTAGCCGTCTTTTTTTGCAAAAAGCGGATGATCAAGTATTAGTAAGAAGAATCGTTAAAGTAGTCTTTAACCTATTCTTGGATTGTTAGAGCAGCCTTGTCATCATTTCACTGACATGTAGATGTAGAACAAACACTGGCATGCTGATACACAGTGAGGAAATACAGACGCTTATGTGATTAATGCACATTGGAAAAAGTGTTTCAATTAACGCACTTAAGTGTCACATTTATATTCTGCTGCCTTCATATATTTAAGACCCATGTAGTCTATCACTGGGTACTTAAATTGTAGATGTTAAATTAAGATGCCTAAATACATGATTTTCCAAACAGCAGTACAATAGATATCAAACCACAGGCCGCTTATACACATAATATAAAAATATATTAGCTAAAACCTTGTGTTTAAAAGAATAATCGCTTCATATAGGATGTATTCAAGGAATACAAAAAATGCCATAATGATATGTGCTACCTCTCATTAATTGGTTTGCAGAAAATGATTGGAGATAGTAAAAATTTTTACCAGGTCTGGAAATGGACAGCAAGTTTCTCTTCTTTGGAGGCCTGGTAATTCTACTGCCTCTTATCAGCAGACACCTAAAATATAACCATGAAACTGATGTGAAACCCAGCTATAATCCCACGGAATTGTAGTATTCATTACATGAAACATTAAGTAGAGTGTGAACGAGAGCTTTAATGCTGGCGCGTGTGGTCTTAGTACATTTTAAGACAGAATAACAATGTGTCAGGGTAACACAGAGGCTATCATGTAAGTAGAGGACAGGACTGTGTGTGTCTGCACTCAGGAAATTAGTGAAATACTGTCACCAATAAACCAATCAGTCTTACGTTTGCCTGATGTCTTTCTTAGAAGAGAAACGCACACAAACACAGGCATGCTTTGTTTCAACACTCAAGCTTTTCTGTCGTATTAGGTTGGCCCTTTCGCTATGACAAGTGTTTCAAATCAACAATCAACAATGTAGCAAAGTAATGTCTCACCACCACAAGGAAAGGAATGTTGTGGAACCTGAACAAAAAGACTTGGCTAATAAATCATGAAAATGCTGTTCCTGACTCGTCATCTTTTGCCTTCCACATTCCTACTTTTATATTTCAAGAGCTTTAAGCTCCTCCAACTTTTATCCAAGCAAAGATACCAAACTAACAATCCGTGTCATAGTGTTCAGCAAGTCTCACTGAAGTCAAGATCACTTATGCAAGAATGGCCTGACAAAAAATGACAGACTATGCGATTCCTACAAAGTACCCAAAGTAGCCATCACACACACACACAGACACACACTAACACCAATATTAACAATCAGAGCTTAAACGTCCCACAAGGAACGAGCATCTTGAAAGGTGTAACGTGTAACATAGTTGAGTCTCTATTCCCGGGTTGTCAAACAGGTGCTATGGGTTTCTCTGGGCTTTTTTTCCCTTTGGGTTGGTGGCCGGCCCGACCTACCAAACCAAAGCATCAGTAGTAATGACTTTATGTCTTACAAATTGTTCCTTTAGCTAGTTTATTCCGGGAATCAGGTGTTTACTAGTAAGCAGTCCTTCCAGTTTGGAGTTGGTATGAGACATATTTAAAGATAACCTGATCTGTTGTCTTGTCTGTCACTTTGAACTGAACTGAACATAATTTAGGTAGACAAGGAAGGTGCAGGTGTCACATTACTTCCTGAATTGCTCAAGTCATGGTTAATCCTCCATGTTCCTCTTACCTTGATATTTCTGAAGTTACTGCATGTGTATTCTTTATGAATCCTTGTCCATGTTCAAATCATTACAAAATCCTTTTGCAATAATTAAACTCTGAGTTATTAAGTTACAAGTCAACAATGTCATTATTAAGTGTTGCCAATGTGTGAGCATATTTTAGCATAATTTACATTCAGTGGTGATCTCAAATAACACGTTTAATTCAGAGGCTTAGCTTTATGCTTTTTATTCTTTCTTTTTAAAGAACAGATTTATATCAAACATTTGACATGCGCTCAGTCAGTCAGCCATCAAAGCACTAAATTTGACAAGGTCAAAAATAAGTCTTTTTTTTTTTAATCAGTAGAGAATACAACTGGGGACATGCCTTGGTTACAGGCATTAAATAGAACGGCTTTATCACTGCACTTAACACTGATTACAGACTAACTGTCATCCGTCAGAATTCAAGACATGAATGAGCCGACTACATCCAGAATTTCTTCAGTTCTTGTTTTGTTCCCACTGTGGAGTAATGTGTCCAGAAAATGTGTCCTTTATATGAAGTTCAAAGGTCACTCCCACTGAATGTCACTGGGTTTGGGGTGGCACAAAGGGTCCTCCTCTTCTATTTTTTGAATCTGTCCAGAGCAGATTTCTGGCTAGAAAACACTGCCGCCTTCTTCTCCCTCTCCTTTCTCTCTTTTTCCATTTTCATTTTGTCCTCCATAGTCTTCCTGATTACATCCTGGGGGGATGAACAAAACAGATTAGCCAAACACTGCAGACATTGCTGAAAGATCACAATGTGATTGCACCAGTTTCATTCTGGATTACTTACCCTCTGGTCCTCATGAGCCACTTGTTTCTTACGCCTTTCAACACTGCCAGCAGAACTACGACCCTTTTTCTTATACTTGGGAGTAAATTTTTCTTTGGCAAGTGGGTCAAAGCCCTGGGAAGACAAAAATGTTTTTAGAAGGCTTGTAAAGACCAATAAATCTATTATAATCACAGATCTTATTTTAATATGTACAAATCTTTATCTTAAAATAAAATTTGATGTTTGCCAACACGACGCTTCCAGACACTGACCAGAGCTTGGACCCTGTCTTGGTGCCTTTGCTCAAAGGTGGCGCGGTCCACCTGCCCCAGCTCGGTGGGGTCGAGGCTGATGAGCTCTGGCTGGATCTTCTCCAGCAGAGCTTTAACCTCCCACTCCTGCCTCTGCTTTGCACTGCGGTAGGGATTTGCATCCAGACCATCAAAGTTTGGCTCTCCCGCACCTGTGAATGCAAATCGAGGAACACGGCGGTAAAGAAAAGATGGAAACAATTTCAGTGCATAATCTAAATGATGAATGATCGCAGTTTGTTTAAACCAACAGGAAACACACATGACCACATCAAGCAGAAACTTTGAGCACAATTTGTCCCTGACCTATTTTAGTGCCACCTTGCTCAGTCAAATTTTAAATATGTAGGCATAATGTGATGTAGAGCTGGACCTGGTACGAGCATGCTGGTGAAACCATCTCCGTGCCCCACCCCGAGGACATCCTCAAAGGGACAGAAGTGCAGACCCCAAACTGTTCCTCGAACTCTGTGAGCCATGTAGGGTTTAGTCACTGGAGTGCTCCACACGTCTCTGTACACCTGCAGGGACACAGTTTTCAGATGTAGACAGAACCACAATGTAAAAAGGTATCTTTTATGTGTTTTTAAAAAGAAGATACTTAAATGATTTTCTGCTTGTTTTGTAAAATTCTACCTTCAGCAAGAAGAAGTTACTAGAGACTTTTTTCACAAGACACATTTTGGCTTCATCATAGCAGAAAAAGCCCAACTGTAATTAATAACATCAAAAACAACTGCATTACATTTAGGTGACCTAATCTTTCCTTCCTGGCATTACGCAATCAGGCTAACTGAGACACTTAATGGAATGGAACCATTTTAACTAATTTTGCCTTTTGCCGTTATGCCAAGACAAAAATGGGATAATCTTTATTTCCTGGCCAAAAAGCATATTTGTGCCTCGTGGTTCTCTCTCAGTTGTCTTTTTGTTCTCCCCACAGGAAAATAGCCACATTGTAGGTAGTATACTACATGAGTTGTTTTGCAGTTAATGTATCCTTTTACAGTACAGGTTTTATCTGGAGTGTTATTTATTTAGGAATGTACACCTGAGAAAGTGTTAGTTTGTTGCATGGTGTCGAAGTGATTCTATCTATCACAGCTGAAAAAGCCTGGTGGTCTGTGTTCTGTTGTCTTCCAGTGGATAGCTGTAGACCAACTTGTCTCCTGTAGAAGGCGCTCTTTCGACAGCTGGTGCAGATGGAAACATATCTTTAAGAAGTGGACCACTTCCTATGATTTTCCAATTATTATTATTTTTTTAATTTGCTCTAGTGTTGTACTGTGTCACAAAGTATACATTTTGCGGTTCATCTGGTTCCTTTTATTTCTGTTGCAAGATTTCCTGTCTTCTCAATTTCTTAGTATAGGCCTGGTTAATAGTAGAGGTTTTGTAGCTTTTACCTTAATTTCAAAATCTGGATAAAAATTAGTAGTATCTGTATTTTTTTTTATATGTAATTATTGTTCCGTATGACTGAATATCTGCTGCTATTGATTATTTGTGATGGATTTGCTCATCTTAGATATTGATGCCTTCTTAGACACACCAACTTTTCTGACAGCACCTGTGACAACTATCCAGTGCTACTCTGATTTCCTAGCTGCCACTGTACATTGGTACAGCTGTGAGAGCTGCCACTTGTTTTTACATGCCCTAAAGAAGACTGTGTGGAAATGCAAATTTAGAAAAGGCTTTTTTTAAATTATTTTTTTGCCTTGCTATTTATAAGATTTATTGATGACAAAGCAAAGTACAAGTCTAACCTTTCATCTTTTTTGTTCTCAGTGAAAAAGGTCTATTGTGTTGTTGTTGCAATGAAATTTATCTAGAAATCAACTACTTTTATACTCAACACAACTAACTGAACTCTGTCTCAGAACTGTGTCTCTTCTTTCCCTATCATTAGTACTATAATCCTTTAACTTCCCTAATCATTATTAGGAAATAGGAGACAAAAGTGTCACCATCAAGCAATGTCAAACTATGGTGAGGTGTGTTTTTCAATATCCTGTGACTGTGTTACCACTTTTCACACTAAAGAATAGTGTTTTTGCTGCTCATGGTAAATATTCAACTGTATTCACTCGTAACAAACCTCTGCTTCAGATTCATTGCTTCCTGTGTGCTGTAGTTTTTCAATGACAAATCATTACTTGTGCAGTGAGGAGGTAATAATAACCTGAACAATGTCCCCTGTGGCTGAAGAAAGCAGCCCTCTCTGGCTCAGTGACAAACAGGAAGCTCCAGCAGGGATGAAGTAGGACTTGAGGGGCTTGAAGGCTCTAATGTCATAGACCTTCAGTTTTTTGTCCATGCCAGATGTCACCATGTATCTGCCAAAAGAGGAGCAGAACAACAGATGGCTATCTGAGGGAACTGCAGTTCACAGCTCAAAACAGAACTAGAATTATCGCCTTGGCAGTTGTATGCCTCCGCGCACCAGTCAAGTTGCAGTTTACATCCATGTCTGTTCAGACTCATAATATATGTAGTGACTGATAGAGAGCTTGCTCACATGCTGCAACGACAATCACCTGAAGGTCAATATCAGCAAAAACAAAGAGCTTGTGATGGACTACAATGCTTCAAATAAGGATTTCGCTGCAAAGAAGCTCTAAATTCTAAAACTTGGATGCTTCACACAAATTGTTCAACATGGCAGCACAGAAGATCTATAAAATCAGCACAGTTTCAAGGTGGGCGCCCAAGATTAGTGTCACCAATTCATTATCTGACCAAATGTGAAATATGGTCACAATCTCCCCTTCTGTTACTGAGTTATGGTGATGAATAATGGCCAGAAAAAGTGTTGCAGAACATTATGATGTCACAGTCAAAGTTGACCTTTGACCATTTGGATACACAATGTCAACACATCATTTTATCCATTTGTATGAAATTTTGTCATAATTAGCATATGAATTCTTGAGTTATGATTAAAAATGTGTTTAATAGGTCACAGTGACCTTGACCTTTGACCACCAAAATCTAACCAGTTCATTCAAGGTGTTCCTGAGATATCACGTTCACAAAAATGGGACGGACAGACAACCTGAAAACATAATGCTGGTGCTTCTGATGACATACTAAATTGTAAATGGGCGCTCTGACCTCATTAAAACCTTATATCCCACCTTGGACATTATACTCTCAGGAGACTGCAGGGCTTTTTCCTATCGTGCCCCTTCCTCTGGAATGACCTCCCTGCCGATATCAGACAGTCTGACTCCATTGAGACCTTTAAATTTAAACATAAAACTCATTTCTTTGCCTCAACTTCCGATTAGTACAATATTCTTCGATTAGTTCAGCCCTCGCACCTGCTACCATCACCTTTTGGGGGGCCAGCCTCAGTCTCAATGCCCTGCCAATGAGAACTCAATGAACTGTAAATTTCTAACAAACACTGCATTTCTCTAACTCCCCCGTCTGTTCCTGTTTCCTTCCAGCTGCAAGCGGTGTTTCTCTCTCTCCCCTCTCTGTCTAGTTTCCTCCTCCTCTTTGTTTCCCTTTTCCGTCTAGTCTTTTCCCCTCCTCTCTCAGGCTCCTCTCTTGTGGACCATCGGATGCCAGGAACCTCTCCTGGCTGTCGGCCTCATGCAGATGTTGGATCTGCATAGCACCCCCTGGGGCTCATTATGGATCATTGCTCACCCATATTTTTACAATAAACATAAATATGTTTTTTTTTCATTGAAATTTGTATACATTCTGACTCCTTGCTGATTTTCTCTGTATGCCTGGTCTTCTTCCAGGTCACTATAGTGATAGGAAGCCGTATGGTGCAGCCCATTGAGGCACTGTAATATGTCATTCTGGGATATAAAAATAAAGCTGACTTAACTTGACATGCCTCTGGCCACAGCCATCACTGGCGCAGAGGCATATAAAGTAATATACCCCTGAAATTATTCAACCTGACGAGGAAGCTGTTCATTTATGGAATTCTTCTGCAAATTTGTTAACAATAAGAAAGAAAGATTAAAAAGACTTATTACACTCTCAAAGAATTGAGTAAAATATTACATTTTACTGAGACTACTGTGAGGCAGGCTCTACATTACTTACAGAGACAATTATCCACAGCTTCCTGCTTCTAAAAGAAATCCAATATCCATGTTGTCCTACATAAGAAATGTAAAGCTTTAGGGTGACTCACGTGCCTGTCTTGTCTACAGCCACCGAGCGCACGCCTCCCTGATGACAGAGCATCTTGACAAGAGCTTCTTTCTGGTTGGGCGACCAGAGGGTGACTGTGCCATTATGGTGTCCCAAGTGGATGATGGCATTATGAGGGTTCTGGCACATCACGTCAAGCCGGCCAGTCTTGGTGCAGATGGCTGCCACTTCCTTTCCCACAGACACATCAAGGTACTGCAGGAAACTTGTAGCACTCTGAAGACAAGAACGAGAACAGGAAGGTTTGTCAGAGCTGATCAGTGAAATCAGTTTTTACGTATCTGGAAAATAGTACATTTGGTCAATGTGTTTGCTTTTAAATTCATTTTACTCTAGATTAGGGGGTTTCAAATTATAAGCCACGGAGGAAGAGACGTGAGGCAGTAATAACTGTGTAACGTAATTGTAATCTGTCTTGGTTAGCAACACACGGCTTATGGAGGCAGATAAATACTTTAAACCCTAGTGTCTGATTGGGGCACTTTGCATAAACATTTATACTGCTTTTCTGAGGCACAACTCAGTCAAATCTGAACGAACAGACATGATACACAAATTATAAGATTCAGTGTACTTGACCTATTAATTTCTCAAGGACAGCATTATATCCTAGTGTCTATTGCAGAGAAATGTCCATATATCCACTTAGAAATCATCAAAAAAGACACTCCTTTTAATTCCAGAACATGACTGAGAGTCGTCCGAAAAGTTTTTAAGTTTTCTTCAGTCTCAAAGTAATCCAGTGATAGTTGTCTGCACATTTAGGTGCACACAGCAAACAGGAATTGCTAATAGTTAATTCAGCATGAAGGTCGGATAGACCAAAAGCTTAACATTAAAGTGAACAACTGCATACAACTAAATGTGTGGAAACCTCCGCTTCCAGTATGGTGCCAATGTAAACAAATATAGACTAAAAAAACAACCTTCTCGTTTTTGTCAAATCTATACTGATTTGTAGTGTGGAATAAGTCGTCTTTGCCTTTAGATGTTATTTGATTTTGTTCTAAGAATGTTTCAATGCTGCCCTCTTGGCAGTTCTCTCTTGAAAAAGAGATTTTAAACTTTTGACTTGACCCTGATCTGATACATACCCTCAGGGTTCGTAACAAATTCTTTAACTTATTTTGTTATTGTGGTGGTATTTTAAAATACAAACATGCAAAATCTATAAGAACAATTCTAATGAACCTACCGCTGTGGCGAGCAAAAAGTGGTAGGGGAGGAACTGCATACGAAGGACGTCATTGAATTTGCGGATGCAGTGAAGCTCTATTCCATTAGAGTCATAGATATACAACCACTTCTTCTGAGCCACTGCATACATGGCCTCACTGTGGAGCCACCTAAATAAAGGAAGACATTTATTATTTACAGAAAGGATGCTGGTGACTGTAACATGACAGTAATATACAAGGTTTTGCACTTTGTGTAGGGCCGCATAATGTTGGAAAACTTACTTTACATCATTCACAGTCTCCATCACGTTTATCTCACACATTAGCTGTTTGGACTGCCAGTCTATACAAGCAACATGGCCTCTCCTCCCACCAAGCACCAGGTGACTGAAGTGAAGAGAATACACTGTTAATATCATTGTCCAAACATCGCAAACATTTAAATCAATATTTCTTTAAAACAATGTATCAAATCACTATGTATAATGTGTGTAGATGCTTTGCCAATAAAGCGGATTCTGATAGAACATGAAGCTACAACCCAGCAGCACAGAAGATCTACTGTATACAAAGATATACAAAGATAAAAGCGTGAATATTTGTTTGTACATTTTGTGTGTGTGTGTGCATATGATTTTGCAATCCTATATGAAAAAACCCCCAAGACAAACACTTCAGTATGGAGAGTGTGATACTGACCGTCCGGTCTTGCTGTAGTCCACTCGATATGGACCAAACTGAGACAGTTTCAGATTAAAATACTGAGGAGGAAGCAGGAAAAAAAACACATCAATAAGAAGGAAACCATCTGTGCAACAACAGAAGACTGCGAAACTATTTAGAAAAGTGGCCTTGAAATTAAACTTAAATGTAATCTGAACATAATTTGCTACAGTATTCTTATGTCTGATTCAGAAAATGTATGGCTTCATTGAATAGTTCAAAGCTTCGTTCATAATGTGGACATTCAAATTTTAAATCAACATTTGAATGCTGTTAAGCCTTTCTGCATGTGTATTCAATCTGTTTAAAACCGGTATTTCTGCACAGGTACAGATAAACATTAGGCTACAGTTACATTGTGTTATTAGTATTATACTATTAGAAATTAGAATTTCAGTGGTGGCTGTGCAGGATTTTTTCCAACTCGTGTGATCCAATCATTTCCACTAACTCCACAATGGTGTGTCCAGAGGACAAAAAAATTATGTAATCCTTTAAAAAATGTACATCATGTTTTTACCTAGCAAAACAATCTGCTGCAACCTGTATTTGCTGGTGTTTAGACTTTCAAAAACAGTTTTACAGCAGGTATGTCGGCACAATAATAAAAAGTCTATTTTGGCTGTTAACCTTTCCTTTACCAGACTCTTCCTCCCATTCCTAATTTCATCTGTACCATAAATTGCCAGGAACTAATGACTGGCAGCAGCTTGCTACTTGCTCTCTTTTGCTCAAACAGACACTGCCCAAGTACACACATTACACACTGCCATATTCTTTAAAGGAGCTACCACTACTTCTATTACAACATGACTCTAAAAGTATTATAGTAAATTATATTAACTTAAATCGTTAAAAAAAAAAGATGGCATTATGTATTCTATTTTTAATAATAAAATAGTATGGTCTCTAGACCTACTCTACATGTAAAGTGTCACAAGATAAATGTTGTTGTGAATTGGTGCTTTTAATCAAATTTGACTTGACTTGCCTCCTGGCGCTCAGCGCTCCACTTAATCTGATGAATCACTTAATTCAAATTGAAGATTTTGTTTGAGGATTTTTAAGAGTGTGACATTATAAAATATGACAAACAACAATAAAGTTGTACACATTTCTAGTAATCAAATTTAAGAGAATCGTTTGAACGGTGGCCGAGCGGCACATGAAAGGGAACACGAAATTCCTTTGTAGACAGAAGAGACAAGTCAACAAAAAAAGTCTTGTTCGCTTCTAAACAGACAGTTCTACTTGTTTTCAGCAATTAAAATTAAGCCCTCACACCGTATCTAGTAACACACTGTAAATAATACAGCCTTTGCTGTGTATTGCTCAATGTTGCCAGCCTCTGTAATACTAAAAACATACAGCCCATGTAGTTTTTCACTCAAGTCTTATATGGGTTGCACCTGTGCTGTACCAACTACCCACCAGAAAATTCAAATAACAGATGTCTAGACTTTAAATTGCATTGAGATAAAACTATTACTTATGCCAAAGAAAGTTCAAACAAATAGCTACTAGCTAAATGTAGATGTCAGCAGTCATATCTTCTAGCATCTAGTGTACCACCTTTGCCCCAGATGTTATATCCACAGCATCTGCAATATCTTCCTGAGAGATCATACACGTGTCCTCATCTTCATCTCCTTCTAGGAACCTGAGATTAGAGGGAAACGTGTCACAACCAGGCTTTTAAGCAATAGCTTAAAGTGACATTTTTCTTCATTTAATCTCTGTCACAACATACACTGTGACACAAGGCAACAACCAAGCAAACTTTAGAGAAAAAAAAATCACCCTGCATCCTCTGGAAGTAGGAGGTCAAACCGGGCAGCTTGTTTCTGGGCCATTTCTGAAGCTTCCTCTGAGCGAGCTATCATGTCCTTCAGCTTGTAATGCGTGCGTTTAGGCTAGGAGGAGAAGAATAAATGATAAAGTGGCTAGGGGCAACAGGTAACTTCACTTGTTTACTAGAAATCAAATAAATATATCAATAAATATGACACATTGGGGTGATAACCTTTTGAATTTTATCTTTCCTCTTGAACTTTTGCACCCTGTCTTCTGGAATAGGAGCAGGCCCCGGAAAAGGGTCCGATTTCTGGTGAATGATAATCAGAAAAATACAGTTAGACACTACATAATGGTAAGTTAATGAAGAGCTAGGAGATAAATTGATTTAATCTCAATACCAGAGGTTGAAAAGAGATACTGTTTGGAATCTGGGCAACATTCAAGACAGAGCGCTTGAATCAATACATTGATTTGGTATCTGACTCCAAAAATTCCAGTTTTAATATAATACTACTTTTAATTCAGATGAAATTTATATTACATTGTAGGGATGCAAGAAATATGTGTTATGCAGTTTGGACTCAAGAGCCAAACACGTCGTCAGCGGTGTGGATATTTTTTTTTACAGATTCAGAGGAAGTCAACGTAATTGCAATTTGCAATACTTGTTCCACAAGAGTTATGAGAGGAGGGAAAACCTCTATAAAACACAACAAATCTAATTAGAGGTAGAGGGGGTATGCATAAACTACAGGTTATGAACTTTTTAAAATACAAAAATGTGAAAATATCAGTTTTCTTATCGGCATCAACCATGAGAAGCAGGTAATTATCGATTATGCATCCTCACTAAATTGGGAAGAGAAATCCAAGCATATTGCGAGGCAGCACTCTGTGCTTTATTAAAAAACACACAAACACTTATCAATCTCATCAGAATCTTGTCATATTATAGGCAGCTATTGTGATATTCTGTAGATACATGTATTTCCCACCTCTCTGAATGGCAGTGACAACGCGATACCGAGTTGGTCAACACAACAATCTTACCCCCGATATTAATTTCTTTCCATCCCTTTGACCCTCT
The DNA here is from genome assembly GCA_037974645.1 of Hollardia meadi. Taxonomy (NCBI): domain Eukaryota; kingdom Metazoa; phylum Chordata; class Actinopteri; order Tetraodontiformes; family Triacanthodidae; genus Hollardia; species Hollardia meadi. The sequence continues at coordinate 10,355,329 of JBBPCS010000480.1, read as the reverse complement.
TCTTGCTTCCTTTTCTTGGCTTTCCGTGTCTTTTTCTCCTTGTGTTGCAGAGCATGCTCGGTCTCTTCACCATCTTTTCCCACTTTGTTTTCATCTGTGCCCTCCTTCTGTGGCTCCTGCCAATAACGAGCTGGAGGCTGCGAGAGAGAAGCAACAGATTAAACGTTAGCAGCAGTGACTTTAAGGAGAGGACAGAGTTTATTTTATTTATTTGTGGCAAGAAATGGGTTTCGGCTCGCCCCCTTCCTGGGCCTCGTACACCCGTGCTACTTGCGTTAGCTGCCTGATGCTAGTAAATAATGTTGTGTCTGACATTTGAAGAGCACTGTCATAGCCCGCCTTATCTGATGATATCAAACGTTCTACACGGTTAAAATTACGTCTCCTTACAAACGAGTTATTCCGAGTTACCTTCTTCTTTTTCCCCACGTGTGAACATTTCAGCGTTGCCTCGCCGGGAGACGCCATCTTTGTTGTATACGTTTTTCAGTACAAGTGACATCACTTCTGACAACGTCACTTCTCTGTCGTCGTCTTCTTCTTCCCTTTCTTTTTGGCATTGAGTTTGAGTTGTATTACCGCCTCCCTCTGGTTGTAATTGCCCATTGTTTCCCTTTTCTAATACAACAAAACTTGTAATTAGTCAAGGTTGTCAGATAGCGATGATTTGTCACGCGCCCCTCGCATCTTATCCAGGCGCGCAAGGTTCCCTTTGGCGTCCGTGGCCGACGCGCAAAGGCTCGCGACCTGCGACCTTATCCTTGTGCACACGGTCTAATAAAGACAGTTATCAGTGCAGAGCAGCAGTGTTTTCTCTCTGTTATCTGTTTAACAAACACCTGCACATGAACAACAAGCTGCAGTCTGTATTTATACTGAGTCCTGCTCAGAGGCACAGGAA
>JBBPCS010000480.1:10328566-10341261 GCA_037974645.1 Hollardia meadi | reverse complement strand
CAAAACTGCACTACAAGCAGTCAAATGAGATATTTCAGTGGTGGACCCAATGACCTAACAGAACAACATTACCTCCCAGGATCCATGCCACTAGCATGGGATTAACTAGTAGGCCTAAAAAATACCTCAACACTTTTTGAGCTTATTCCTCTACAACAACTCATCACTGTGTTCTATTCTAGACGAGTGAGGAAGCTCATGTTTGACATAAGACTCTTTGTTTTTCAAGTGTTTATCTGAGCCTCCCCAATATGCACGCTCACACTCCATCCCTCAGGGTACATCCAGCCCACAAACACCTGGTAATAAGTCATCCCTGGGCACTGCTCATTCCTATACCTCCGCTGCATTGCAAAGGAAACACTGTTTCTCTTAACCACATTTTTGAAGTGCTATTTTGAAAATATTACTCAAGTTAAATTCATATGGAGGAGGCGATTTCATTGACATGGCATCAGAATGTGAGTAACAAAGCGAATCCCACACAGGAAGAAAAACAAACAAACATGACATGTCATCTAAATGAGAGCTTACAGCAGCACACAAGCAAAGTGCTGGTTTGTATTCACCTCCGTGGATCAGGCTGAGATGAAAGTGAAGTTGTCTGGGAGTTTGAGTCATAGGGATGGGTGGTCCCATGGTGGGAGATGTTTCTGAGGCTCAGTGTGCTCTAATGACGCTGTCTGCTGGGCAGGGAATAGAGCTGTTATTCCAGGCTATTCCCCACAGTGGAGGACTCTGATAGGATGAATCATTCTGGTGTTCCTATATTGCAGAATATTGAAGGCTGAATCCCGCCTCATTACGAGAATCTTTTCAAATTCTGTTATGTGTTTTATCATTAATGTTTGGCATAAAACTACGCTGCAACCACTTGACAACTGAATTAACTCCTGAAACTAGACAATCTGAGTTTCTGGGTTACTTGACTTAACTTGATCTTCGTTTGTTCTCTGTGAAATCTTGCATAATTTAAATGCAATATTTTCAGAACAGTAGGCCACATTGTGACGTACTTTGTGATGTCATGGGCATGGATTGCCATTCATTCTAATTCAATACCAAGATGCTGCATTGTCCCCAGTGTGCCAGGAGAAGACAAAGTCAGGAATCCTTTTTAGGCACTTGTCACGTTTGACACGATGCAGCTACATAACTATAATGTTTCTCAGACATAATACACTTGTACTTAAATGTATTCAATATTGAAGTAAATGTATAATTTCTTAGGATCTACACTAATTTTGTAAAACCACAAGCTAGTAGGCAGAAACATAAAATTCTTCTGTCACCGCTGAGTGTTTTAGACCTAATCCCAGAGGAGCAGCATCTCGTCCTTCTGAAGATGGAAAAAACAAAACAGATTCAACTCTTCAACTATTCTATCTATCAGCAGTTTAAAGCTGGATTTAGTAAAACAAAAGTAAAACCGCTGACCGTCAGCAGAGACAAACAAGCAGGATTAACAAAAAGTAGAGTCTACTGTAATATCAAGTGGGCACGAGTATGTCCTTACGGTTAGAGACAACAACTGTCGGTCCATCTTTGATGCCCTGATTGTAAGATCTTCATGGGAACAGTGTGACCATACAAAAACCTTCAGATACATAAATGAGCTTGAGCATGATTATCACACTCATATTTAGTATTAGTAATGCCAGAACTGGCAGTATTAGTGTTTATAAAGCTATACAGTAAGATACATTCCACAGAGAGGGCGATCTGGATCATGGTATTATTGTATATGTCATTTTATATAAAATAATAAAAAGTTATCTGGGAAATAAATCAAGTGTTGCTGCAATGATTAATCGATTAATAGATAAAAAGAATTTGCAACTATTTTAATAATAATTTTTTAAGTAAAAGTGCCAAATTTGACGGTTCTATGTTCTCAAATGTGAAGATTTGCTGCTTTCCTTTGTCTTACTTGATAGTAAATTCAATTCTTTAGGGGGTTTTAAGACTCTAGATGATATCAACTTGTAGCATATATATCTTGATTAATTAAGAAAAAAAATATTTAGATTAATCAATGAAAATAATTATTAGCTACAGCCATAAATTGTTAATGGATAAAATAAGTAGACAGGAACGTCTGTTTTTCACTAATCATTCAGTAGCTTACAGATTCACGTACTTCACCACAATGATGCGAAATTAATTCGAAACATCAATTATTCTAGTAGTTTATTGGCAAAAACTATTTTCAGAATTTTTCAAGTCATTTAACAAATACAAATGCTACATATTTACTGATAAGTTTCCATTGGTCCATTTTATATTATTGTAAACTGAATATCTTTGGGTTTTAGACACAAAAAAAAAAGACATTTGATGATGTCAAAGGGGAGTTGATTGTGAGAAAATTGTGACCGGTGACAATTTTCTAACATTTAGAGACAAAACTATGCATTTGTTTCATGAGAAAATAGGCAGGACATTAATAGATAGTCAAAATATTTGCTAGTTGCAGCCTTAAATACCCCGTTTTGCTATAAAGCAATAATTAATTGCAACAGCATCCACAATAACCTGAAAAACCCAAAGACATTAAAGGGATAGCTACAACAGTATAAACAATATGGAAAATCTTACAGTAGACAAATTTAGTTTGTGCCATGGTATACAGTATATATTGTCATATGGCCCACCTTTATCACACAGAAAGTCATCTATAACTGAGGGATGATAAACATACATACAATGATAAGAAATGTTTTTCATCAGCACTTGACAGGTCAAGCCAATTTAAAATGTATATGCTTGAAAAGGTCTTTTAAATGAATGAATTTATGTATTTATTTGTCACAATCATAAACTAAACTATCGACAATTTGTTAAATTTGTGAGATAATTCCTGTTGAATACACGGCAGCTTGTCTTTAGTTGGACTCACAAGAGAGACAGTCTGAATGCTCCAGTGTGTCTCCTTCCTATCAATGTGGATTGTCTCTATTTTCACTGGCCAGAGAAACAATGACAGAGCCAAACTCAACCGTGACCCTGGCTCTGATAAACTTCCACTGACAGTCATCAATGGCTCCATTCTTTGACTGTGAGAAACCAGCCAGTATGTGCATGAATGGAAAAATGAGACACAAGCAAATTTACAAGCATCTTCAGTTTCGAAATACCACCAAACTCAGCAGAGAATTTTCGTTGTTCCAGCAAATGTTGGGTACTTATTCACCCAGAGAGACAGTAGAAAAATGCATGAATGTTCATTTTTCTTTTGAACTATGTTGTACTGGTAGGACAACCAGTATAAAGCTTTCATAAAGGCTAAAGAGGGTGGGTAAAATAACAGTAACACCTGTGAAATAAATGCAATTCAATACAACAACACCACAAACCACCACTTAAAAATAACCAAAAAGCTGAAGCAATATCTCCCTGTTACTGGTAAAAGACTAAACATTATGAGCTTCACAAACAAAGTATTGCAGGGCTATTGCATTGCATTGGATTACATTATTTGTTTCCACTCCCTCTATTTCTTATTCTATGCTTTTCCCAGTAGGTTCATACCCCAGGTAAAAACATTAAAAGCTTTATAAAACCAACATCTTACATTTCTACGAATAATTATAATAATAAATCACAACTGAAACTGAACAGTGGGGGAAAAAATGTGCTATTTCTTTGAACTGTGGCTGAAGTGAAGATCTCTGTGTTCTCTCCTGTCTACTTTGTTTTGCTTTCAGAAAATCAAATATGACAGGCCCGGGCCTACAGAGAAATAAGTCTCAACATGGTACATACATAATCTACAAATAAAAAATGAGCTTTACAAATGTGTACGATTTGTGCATAATTTGGGGTACTCAAAACGTGTCTTTCAAATTTGAACACATGGAAAACAGTTTCATAAAGACACACATCACCTTAAACACCTGAAATATTAAGCTCATAACTATATTCATATTTTAAAGCGTACACGTTTTGTTTACAATGGGTCGTTTAGCTTATACTCCCTTCAAAGGATGAGACACCGTGATGCGTACAACACGGACATCCACTTTTTGTTTCTTTCCTGGACTTGGCTGTATTCCCACCAGAAGAAGAAGAAGAAGAAGAAGAAGAAGAAGTCCACCACTGAGCAGTAGCTTATTTTTTAAACCACATACATATATTTATAGGCTGCTGTATAGAGTCTACAGATGATACAGTGACGAGCTTTTCTGTCTATTTAGAAAAATATATGAAAAGCGCTTGAGTACATATGTGCTTGAAAAGCCGCTTTTGCACTCTGCATTTCAAGTTGAATGGCATCAGTGGATATGATTATTCACTAAAGGAGAGAAGACCGGTCCTAATTGTTGGTTTGTATTGATGGCTTTTTAATTCAACACCAACGCTGGATTTAAATGTCCCTCACTGAAAAGATGCTGCACACTTTTTTTTAAATCTAATCATTTGAGTGGCTTGGGACTTTCATACATAAATTGCACACTCATTATAGGTATTTAGCAGTTTTCGCTGACTGTAAGAAATGGTGCAAGCTTGCATGTTTCTGAGTGTCTTTGCTCAGTGTTCACAGTGGTGTTACAAAGTATTGATTCTGTATGTTTTCTAACCATTTTTATGCTGTATTTTCAATTTGTGATATGAGACAGAAAAGTGGTTCATGTAAATTTATACATCTAACAATGTAGTGTGTATCATGCATAAATAACAAAACAAATAGTAAGCAGATATGTAGTATTATATATCAGTGATAGACTCTGATGGAAAGGCTTGATGCACATTCCCTCCACAATAACCCAAACATACAAATCTTTCTTGGTCTTGCACATGCGCAATAACTTCACGTAAAACCACAACTTGTAATTTTTTGATGGTTTTTGTAAGAATAAAACAAACAAGATAGCCCGTACACTAATACGTTAACTGGTTAGTTGTTTCCACCTGTTTCTAGTCTTAATGCTAGCTTTCCTGGTTATATATCCTGGCTGCAGCTTCAAATTTAATGGACACAAGAGTGGTTTTCTCATCGAATGCCCCACAAGAAAGTGAATATATCCCAAAATGTCAAACTTTTCTTTTACTATTTTATGTTTCACCTCTAATTATCTAAAACACAAAATTCTTCTGAAGGGCATAAAAATAGTCAATGTTGACAAAAGAGGTTACTCATATTTGTTGCCGTTGCTCCGGGTTCTACTAATGCAGCATGTTGATGTTATCTACTATACATATGTTACATCCCGCTGACCAAATCTTTTAGGTTGGAAGCTTTAAAAAATGTCTGTACCTCTATTACTAACTCATGTGAAATGGTAATGTGGAAGAGAACAGTAAGCTAAAGTAAAGTGTACTGATTGATCTTTTCAGTACCAGTTTAAACATCAATGACAACAACAGGCAGATCAAACAGGAATTTCAATAGTTGTTGAGAACATAAAACCAGTGGAGTAATTTCACCTGTGAGAGTGTCACTGTCACTACCAAAGAAAATGATCACAATGAATGACTTCTTCAAGGATATTTTGCTCTGTCACTACTCTAAAAGTGTGGAGTTTCATAATAATAGAACAAGATGTGCCAGAATTCTACTTGTATGCAAAAGGTGACAACATATAACTAAAGCCTTCTTCAAAAACATTAAAAAGAGTTACGCTCTACAGCCACACCAGGGGCTCTGTGAAGCTAAATGCTAATGCTGATGTTTAACAGGTATGTTTACCATGTTAGTCATCTAAGTTTAGCGTGTTAGAATGCTAATAGTTGCTAATCAGCACTAAACACGTTTAATTACAAATCATCCTGGGGACAAAATAAATGTCTGCAACACATGTCATGGCGATCCATCCAATAGCTGTTGAGACATCTCACTCAAAACCACAACCCTCAGCCTCATTGTGGCGCTAGAGGAAAAAATCAGGGGATCACCAATGTCATCATGATTGATATCCTCTGAAATGTCTCTACTGCAATTTAAGTATTTTGAACAAATAAACTGCAATAAAGCTACATTAAAAGTCCTGTGATGCAGTGTGTTTCGTAGTGAAATCTATAACATGTATCAGTGTTTGGTTTGCTAGGATAGCTCACTTGTTCTAACTACCTTTGCGTAACCATATTAAAATCTAATTCCATCGTCCTTTTACAACAGAGTGGTAGAGCCAGCTATTGGCTTTCAAAGTACAATACTATATACAGTATGCTGTTAAACAGTACAATAGAAATGTGTCTGCCGCCACATTGTTATACTTTTTTATAAAAATCCTTTTAATCTCTCTAAGCTGTTGCAGGCAATGATGCAAGCCCGTCAGCTGGACTGGATCCATATTAAGGCTTTTAGAAGAAACAAAAAACATGAGCAGCATTATACTTACAGCTCCCTTTTTATACATTTTATTGTGTAACAAATAAATATAATTCTCACTTGTCCCTCCCACCACCTCTCTTGATTCCTCTTTTGTATCTTTTCTGATGTGCACTCTCTGTACCTCTTTCTTCCTCTTCACTTCTCACTACAAGGGAGTTAAATTCCTCTATTTCTGTCTTCATGCTATTGAAAATGTAGGTTTTAGTGGGCAGATACAGCGGTTGTTTCCAGGTGCAATGAAGTGTTCACCACAGCACGGATGTTTTCCTGCTAAACACACAACATCCAATCAGTATCAGTCTCTCTCTTAACAACAATGTCAAACAGCAGCATTGGTCCATCCCCCACAGGCAGAAGGAGGGAAGAAAGTACAGGGCTGTTGTGACAGCGTGCATCTGCCAAATGGTGGAATGGCAGAAAGGAGAAAGATGGAGAGAGTGGAGGAGGACGACAGACACATGACACACAACGGGAAAAACAATCACCTAATGGGCAAGTGAAATCCCTCGCACAACAAACAGCTTGCGCTTTCTCCCTCATTCTCACCTCTCGCGCTTGTCTGACAAACAACCGCCAACACCACCGAAGAGCCAAACACAAACAGCACCTCTGGCTTGTTGTGCTGCACACTCTCCATGCTGGGGTATGTGCATGCACGTGTATGTGTGTGTGTGTGTGTGTGTGTGTGGGAGGGAGGGAAGTATTGATCTAAGCGCTGCTAAAAGGATAAAGGAGTCCAAGCAAGACTGTCCTTGCCTCTGTCACGTCATCAACATTGTCTCCGTCTCTTTCACTGCTCGGGTCACGCTCTCTCTGTACAGTAGTACAGTAGTCGATTAACTGATTAGTTAATGGACAACAAAGCAAAAATGCCAAACGTTCGCTGCTTCCTGCTTAATAAATGTGAGGATTTTTGCTGCTTTTATCTGTTTTGGGCTGCAGGTAATGATTTTTCTAGTTGTCAATTAATCTAACATGTGAGTTTCTTTCCAAAGCCCAAGATTGTATTTCAAATGGCTTTTCTCCAAAACCCAAAGATATGTAATCTAGAATTATATAACAAAGAGAAAAGCAACAAACTATCGTGTTTCAGATTCTGAAGCCACTGAATTTTTGGCCTTTTTTTAAAAATCATAATTGATTTAAATGATTAGTCAGTAATCCAAATTTTCAATCGATTAAATGACTAGTTGCTGAAGCTCTAAACTGTTTTATAGCATTTACTGAATATCTTTTGGCTTTGGACTGTTGGTGAAGAAATTTGAAGACATTAACTCCAGTTAATCAATAATAAAAAATAATGACTAAGTGCAGCAGCATTCAGGAAGTGGGCACGATATTAATATGCGACCTAAAGTAATCCAATGTGATAATCCGGCTTCTGTGAAGATATAAGGTGCAAATATCAGAGAGTTCTTAACACTGGAAATTCACATTTTTAACACGTTATTCTGCGGCCCTGTTTAAGAAGTGGAGGGGCAAAAAGTGCTCCACAATGACCCAAATCTTTGAGTACAAACCTAAGAGTCGTGTTGCATGCCTGCTTGCTTTTCACCCCCAATTGTGCTCTGCTCTAGATTTAGCTACAGTCTGTATATGGCATTTAATTTACAGTAAACACACACATGGATGCAGGTATGAGCACCTATGCTGACAGAACCAGACAGACACAATTAGAGACACAGAGAGAGGAAAGAAGCAGTGTGTAAACACATATATAGTGTATTCAGAGTGTGGACTATATATAGCAGGTTGTGGAAGCCAGTTTCTGTCCTCACTGGCAGTTCATAAAAAGCTCCAGAGAAGGGGCCATGTGTCCCTGAAGTTGCCTGCTATGACCCACATCCTGTGTCCTAATACTGGGCCACTCACTGCTACTGAAAACACGCTGTAAAACTGCAGAAGCATCCATGCCGTCCTTAGCCATTAACTACAGACCTTGGAGTTGTAGACCTTGGCTTGAATGAATGTTATCAACTTAATAGGTACCAAATGTATTTGAATCATGAGGCTTCTAACAGTCATTTTCATATGAACTGGATATTCTCATCTGAAACCCACACCTAAATGTTTGAGAATACAAGGAGTTTGCATGATAAGTTATTTAAGAACCACTGAAGAGACCAACTTGGAGTGCAGTAGAGCAGCAACATCTCTCAGTGAGGTGGTCACAGAAAGCAGAAAACATACTGATAAGACTGAGATGGCCTTTATCTGTGAGCAACAATGACTGTAATGAAGGGGCTAGCCTTACTACCCACTGGCCTTCTTTAACTGTATGATGGTAACAATGTCCTAACACTGACACTGGTTTGTCATGTTCTCTCTTGATGTTTTTCAATAGCAACGATCATTGAATTTTATTAAATGATATATAAATCTGCTTTATTTATTATTTCACATTCAAGCAAAACCTCATTTCCACCTCCATCAAATCAAGTACAGTAAATAGAAACCATCTTCGAGTTCCTTAATCTCCTTAAAATTCACTCACAAGCAGGTACATGGTACGGTAAATGAGCAACATTTAGAGGCCATTTTATCTGGCTTCAGAGAAAAGCAGATTCTAAGGCCATCTGGCTATACTGAATCTTTTACAATGCACAGGGCTCAACTTTCGCTGTTTTTGCAGCCAAAAAAAAAATCAGAATTTCCTTCTCATATTGCTCCACATCGTTTGACATTTTATCATCACAAATACTGAGCTAATATGCTTTAGGTCCATTGAAATGCTACTACACTGAGTATTAGCAGGTTAAGTTTACCAAGGTTTTTACATTGCACAAAAAAAAAAAAAATCATGTTTGCATGAAATGAAGTTGCACTGCAGTCTTTTCTGATGGGCTGATGCAAGCTGTGTGACTTTTATACTAAGGAGGAAGCTGTTATCTGTGGAGGCTGACTAAATATTTCATTCATGTAGCTGAGTGAATGTTTGTATCATCTAAAAGAGTCCCAAGCCTGCCAGGGATAGCTCCATATAAAAAGGCTAAAGGATTAAAAAGCTGATCTGGAAATAATCGTATTTTTTGAGCAACGAATGGAAAGATGGAAGTTAAAGGTTCTGATCGCATCTGAAATGACATTTAATGAGTCAATAACACTGAATATCTTTAGTGTTGTTTTTAGCCATGCTACAGGGTGTGGCTGCAGGGATGGCAATGTTGGTCAGTTGCTCCATCACTCTGCTCCAGACTGAAATATCTGAACTCTGAAAAATCATCATGAAATTTTGTGCATTCATGTCAAGTTAACAAAAGTACATGTTAACAGTGTATCTTGTCTTGTACCTCTGTTGTTAAATTTTGCTTTGTTAGATGAGCACCTAGTTGGCTGGTGACGTAGCAACAACACATTAATATATTTACTCAATCTACACTAAAATAACTTTATCCTGAAGTTTATTTCTATCATTAACACTAGCCCGAAAAGGAACCCTGAATCAGACAATGGATGTCTGCAGACTGTGTTTCACACTAATGTTTCAGCTACCACTCAAAGATTTTCTCCTGACATATTATAGTCACTTGTCATATTTCTTCAAAAAAAAATGAAGCTGCAAAGTGAAAATGAACTGTTGTTTGAAGAGTATGTTTTCTTCTCAAGGGAACCGTGTTTTCTCTATTGCATCGAGACAATCTGTCCACAGAGAGACATATTCCATATGTACAGGGCTGGAGAGAGAGTCTCTTCACTCAGAGAACAATGGTTACAATGTAACCTACAGATAAGCCTTTTGGATTTTTTTTAGCTTTACCTTACCTGATCTGTTATTACTGTGTGATTCTTTCCTTTTGTTTTAACCTGCCCAAACTTTTTAAACTTTATGTTTCCATTTTGTATTGTGTAAACAAACAAACAAACAAACAAACAAACAAGTGAAGTTTCAGGGTGTCTGGCTGATATCTATCTCTACATCATCTGCAGCCTGCCCTGACCCCTGGTTCAGTTTGGTTCACTGTTCACCTGGGGCCAAGATAACCTGAATACCTCTCCATCCACACCCACATGACCTTCTGTTGGCCGTTCATATCTTTACTCCTCTCTCTGCCAGTCATCATCAGAGACACAAACTGCTTATGTCCACAGTAAAGACAGTGAATCAAAAACAGAAAACCATCCACACACACACACACACACACACGCGCGCGCGCGCGCGCACACACGCACCCACACACACACACCACAACCACAATCACACACACAAATACAGGTGAAAAAATGTCCTGTGTATCAACAAAAGGCTGTGGGGCTGGCAGCACTCGTGACATCTGATACCCTCAATCGCCTTCCTGCTGTTGATGGTCTAAGGAGCTTCCACTCATTGTCTAACAGAGACATACACACACTCGTAGACAGACACACAGACACAGGCTAACATCTGCTGTTTTAACCCTTATTGGTTGTGTGCGTGAGCAGAGGGGAGAGCACACGATAGCGAGCAACTTCCAACTGACCCGAGAGTGAGATTAGCCTGATGATGGGGGTGTAAACTGTGCAGAGAAATCGTTGTTTTTATCTAATACCAATTCTATAATAATGTCTCAGTGACAAATACAAATAATAGGCATATTAAATCTTAAATTAAGGTAAGAAGCAATAGCGACAGCATAAACTGGGGTGTGTTTCCAGGATAAACACACACTCTGTCTTGGTGGGGAAGTGTGTGTTATGAAAACAGAGGCTGAGAGGTGACGTGAGAAGAAATTATGTGCATATTTGGGAGTAGACAGAGTAGGGGAGGGGCACAGAATGCCAACAGTTGCACAGGGAGTTAGCAGGGAAGTCTCTTGGGCCTCTAAGCCAATTACTGGAGCAACATTGATTGAGGCAGCACTTTAAGGCCTCATCTACACAAGTAGTCCCTTAATACACTGGTCAGATGATGGGAGCGTCTCAACCACAAACTAGGGATGGATGTCTATTTGCATCCATTATGGTGTCAAGTACAAATCTCTTTAGATGTGCTAATAGGACGAGAATATTACAAAATATTTGGTCTGAACATGGGCTGAATTAATTTTAATTTAAAGATGTGTCCCTCCATCTTAACGCTTGAAGTCTGCTGCTGCTAAGATGGATGGGCACTAGACCTGTTTCCTCAGTCCTGATCAGCTGGAGACCAAGGTGAGTATTACGTCCTGAGTGCTGTGGCTGTGTTCAATCAGCACTTCCATCCCCCCATTAAAGGGATTGCTGGTCCATAATGATTTATGAAGGGGAACAGAGAGAGAATCAATGTAGCGGAGGCCCTCAGATTAATGATTAAGCAAATAGCAGCCCCACTCCAGATCCTATCAGGGGCCGAGGTGCTGCTAAGAGCACGCCATGCTGTAGTAGGTTCAATTAACTGGGGTTGAGGAAGCTTCTGCAAAGAGCTGCAATGCCTCCTCTTGCCTCCTGCAATAAAACACACATTCAAACAGCCTATAAAACTCACTCTCAGAAGATATACTGTATGTCTATACTTTTTTTGGTACTGGTAGAAATGTGTCCTTAGCAAAAAAAAAAAATCAAGTACTGCAAGTTTGTACTCTGATTTAACCTGCCAGTTCCTGATTTAATTCAAAATCAAGTCTTTACTCTCTGGTGTTTAGGCAGAGTTATTTAGTTATGGTTACTTGTGCTTTAGACAACATTGAACATTTAATACCACGGGCTTATTTGCTTACTGCTGCAACTAATGATTATTTTCATTATTGGGTTTTTTTCTCCTACGGATTATGCTCTAAATTAACTGATTTTGTCTAAACAATATCCAAGGCTATGTCTCTAAACTTCTTACTTTGTAGAACAGCTTTCCAAATACTGCTGCAGACCACACAAGATCATCACATGATCACCACAGCTGGATCTATAATATTTGAGGGTTTTGCTTGAAAAATGACAATTATCGGAAAAAGATGCTTAAAAACTTTTAACTAACATAATCATGTCATTGTTTAAGCTCTATATTTGTTAAATAAAAAAAATGTTTTGTGGTTTCTCAAAGTGAGGTATCTAAAAAAAATATTGTTCCAATATCTTCTAGTATCTAACAACACTTATCTACCTACATTTATGGAAAGGTAACTTTCTTTATGAAAGAGCCTCTTTTATTATCTTTTTTTAATAAGATGAACAGATTCGTCACTGTGATTGTTTGAATGAAGGGATGATACTCGTTAAAGAAGAGAAAGACAGAGGCCAGACACACAATACTGCTGCTGCCAAACACAACAGGCCATTCTTTCAGCTCGCGCCACAACACTCCTCACAGCTGAGTCCCAGCCGCTATTCTCCTGCTGTTCACCCTGCTCCCTCCCCATCTCTTCCCTTTCAATATGGGGGAGAAGAATGAGGGGGGGGGGGGGGGGGGGTA
>JBBPCS010000480.1:10301281-10319722 GCA_037974645.1 Hollardia meadi | reverse complement strand
TGGGACGTGCCGATCCATGGATGCCATCAGGGAGTGCTGTTGCCATGAGGGGGTTTACTTTGTCTGAAACAATGTTTTGGAGGATTTTAGGGGTCAAAGAACATCCACATGAATGCCAGGGCCCAAGGTTTTCCAATAGAACATCGTACTGTAGCCATGATCAGTGTCATTTACTTCATCTGTCAGTGGTTTTAATGTTGTGGCTGATCCGTGTATATACTGTATATTTCTTGAAAGGACATGTGATGCAAAGAGACTTAGAGTCTACAGTCATGCTTGCAGCTTGCAGTGAGACTACTTACGCACAGAAATACTCTGAGCAATTGTTAGCATGCTGATATTAGCATTTAGCAGAGCAGATCAACATGCTAATATCAGCATGCTAACATGCTCACAGTGACAATGCAAACATGCTGATATTGAGCAGGTATAATATTTACCTTTGTTTGTTTGTCTTGAGTTTGTTTAGTTTAGAATATCTGTACCAAATATCATAGTAATCCATCAAATACTTTTTGGGATATTTCACTCTGGACTTAAGTAGAGGGGCCAATCAACAGAGTGACTAAGTGACAGTCAACCTTAAAGCCATAAAGCTAGCATGACTAAAAATCCCATTTGACTCAAACATAAAACAAAGAGGGAAAGGAAAGAAGTGATACTCAACCTCCTGGATTTAATTTATTCCAACCTTTATGTAATTCATATGGTAATGGAACAAATAGCAAAGACAGAAACCATAACAACAGTTTAGGTAGAGCAGAGAAATAAACACACTTTGTTACAAGGTGGCCAATTCAGAGCGAAACACAGAGACTGAGGAGGATTTGGGAAATTGATTAAAAGAGTCTCTGATTGGCTGGAATTCCCAGGCTTACTCAGCATCTATCCAATCAGAGGTGATGATGCTGCTGGCTGAGTTTGAACAGAGACCCATGGGCCAGATCACAATGGGGCCAGATGGTCAGAGCTCGCTCTCACACCAGGGTCTCATTTAGGACCGTTTAATGATCTCCAAATATATCAGCCATGTCTGGGGGAGCTGGCAAGAAGTTCTTGGGGGAGGTGCCATGGCCTCTCATTGGCCTCCGATCGCAGTGGAAGAGTTTCTACTGGCTAGAGCTTTGGGATGGCAGGGTCAGTGTACTGACTGAGTTGAAAAGGAACATGTGGACAAGGTACACTTACACATTTTTCAGATTTGATTGGAGCATGGGTGTGGCTTTGCAGATACAGACTGTTCAGCCTCAACCCACATCTCCCTCTACAGGAGGAGGAGAACAAGGGAGAAATGAATAAATAAAATCTCAGACACATTCTTTGGAAATGTAAAAGTTTTTACCAGCTGACATCCAAACATCAACCTGCTGTTTGCTTTAAGCCTGGAGTGCGGGACTTCTGTCATATAAACAAACGTCCATTACCTTCAAGCCCTTGCCAAAGGAGTTTACACAATACTGATTAAACTGATCACCGCAAGATAGTTTACCATGTTGGGAAATATGCTTTTTCAGCTGAGAGATGAACAGATAACAGATAGAAACAGTCTAAAGTAACAAAATCCACCTACCACCACCTTGAAAATCTACTCATTAATACATCAGGTCACATTTGTTTAATCTATAGGGTTAAGTGCTGGACTCTTTCGTATCCAAGACCAGTTGCCAGGAAACTAGCAGAGACTCCAGGAAGTCATCCAAGTTTCAAATGTTTATGCTAAGCTAAGCTAACTGGCTGCTGCATGGCTTCAGCTTCTTTTACTGTATAGACATAATGGTATTAATCTTGTCATCTATCTCTCTGCAACAATGAACTCCCAAAAACGTTGAACATATTCCTTTAAGGTTAGAGTTAGGGGTGTGTTGGAGGTTTGGGAGTAAGAGTCAGGAAGGAGGCTGGAAGTGCTTGCAGCCAGAGAGGAGGTGCTGCTGAGCGAGTCAGCGACAAGGACAGACAGATCAGAAGCATGAGTGTATCAGCTGAGAAAGTGGAAACGGTCTTAATGCGGAGGAGTTGTCTGTCAGTTGCCCTGAGGTGTGGCCCTGTGGTGACATCATCATCTGTCAGCCCCAGCTTTGCATCCACCTCATCCCCCCATGGACATTACTAAAAATACTGAAGCATGTAACGCTGATAATGTGAAGCACAGAGTCCCAAACGACAACAACAAACAGACATGAATAATGATGATCAAATATTGAATCTAAACCAAATCAGTCGCCAATGCATTTGTCAAAATGAAACTATTATTATCATCAAAGCCAAGACTCTGATTCTGGTATGGGGCATTTTCTTCCCAGAAGTGGAGACATTGGTTGGTACTCTATTTTGCTGTATTTTTCCGTTCCTCTACACTCACACCTTCACAAAAACACACACACAGCCCACTGTGTAATTCAGTGCAAGCAAAGCACAGTCAGGTAATTGTTACCTAGCAACCAGCCAGTGCTGACGACCATCATTACAGTCCCTGCTAGGCAAGCAGCAGTCAGATTGTAAAAGGAAAAACAGATACAACAGCACACTTGTGCACGCGCGCGCACACACACACACACACACACACACACAACGCAAGCATTCTTTCAATCGATGCATCCAGTGATTTGATTTATATAAACAGCACCTCATCAAAAATAAAATATGTCACGCATTAGTGTTTGCATTCGCCATTGTGTCAGTTTTGCTGGCTCAGATGCTTTCCCAGAGATAAGGACCTGCTGGCAGGAGCACCCCCACCCCGTCCCCCTGCTGTGGGTACGTACAGCTAGCAGAGGGCGGGCCGTCCAGGTGTCATGCTCCATCAATGAGAAAGTCATTAAATATACAAAATTTATGAGGATTAAAGCCGTGCGGATCAGAGATTACAATCACACTATGGTGTGTGTGTGTGTGTGTGTGTGTGTGTGTGCAGTTCACATGCCATTTACTTACTTTCTCCCTGGATTTTTAATCCCAAGTGCTATTTCACTAAACAAATAACCAGATGTTATAATGTGGTAGATTATGCAAATTGAAAAAAAGAACCACAATGATATCCAGCTGCTTGACAAAAAGTTCCTCTCACTTAATAGAACATGCAGCTTTATGGGAGTAATAAATGATTCTTGAGAATTTTGAATGGAACAATAGAGTTTCTTTTTTCTTGACCCATTTCGAGTGGTTTCCCAGCAGTAAGTAACAAAAAAAAGTTTTAAATTCGAAGAAAAATAACCAGATGAACAATACACATGGTGAATTGTTCTATTCACCATGTGTATTGAATACAGATCATTGTGCATGTACAATAAGATATAGCATATTATTACAGGGAATGTGCTGCATTCTCATACACCATGTCTGCTAATTCACAGCTGCCTTTCTCTACTTGTTTAAATATAGTCTTAACTGTGATGATATTTAAACAAAATGGGCTTTTCTTACAGGCACAATGACAAAAACTGACATTTTTAACATATCGCTCTCACAGGAGACTGTTCCCACCTGCTTCAAGACGGCCACCATCATCCTTGTACCCAAAAAGTCTGCAGTGTCTAGTCTAAATGACTACCGCCCTGTCGCACTCAGCCCCATTCTGATGAAGTGCTTTGAGAAACTGGTTCTCCAGCACATGAAAGATAACAACCCAGCCAGCCTGGACCCTCACCAGTTTGCTTTTAGAGCCAACAGATCCACAAAGGATGCCATCTCCACTGCCCTTCACTCAGTCTTCCACACCTTGCAAATACCAACACCTACAGAATGCTGTTTGTGGATTTCAGCTCAGCATTCAATACAATCTTCCCGATGAAGCTGATTGGAAAATGTAACACTCTAGGCTCCAGACAGTTCGGATTGGCAGTCACCCCCCCCAGAAGCTGTACCACCAACCTTTTTATGGTTAGCGAAAGTATAGGTAAGGAATTTTAGTGTTTTGCAGGTGTTTGGTGTTGGACAAGTTGTTGAAATATTTCAATCTGGACCAAAGTGGTGGACTGACCAACTTAAAGATGGCTAAGAGTTACAGTGATCCATTAGTCAATAGACCGAAAAATAATTCTTTCAAGTAATTTTTTGAACAAAAATGCCATAAATTCAGTTTTCAGCATCTAAAATGTGAATATTTGCTTTCTTAGTTTTGTATTATTGTAAAATTATTGTTTATTGGTTTCAGACTCAGGTCAGACAAATCAAGCAATTTAAATAAGTCATCTTGGGCTCTAGGAAATGGGTTGCAAACAACAGACAAACAGATGTCTAGATGATAAGAAGGATCATTCAGGGTCTTGGAGAGGGTATTCTTGATTCTCATAACAATGAAATCACTCCATCAGGGAAATCTGAGACACCAGAGACTTTAGCGCGTTGAGAGATGTTTCCTGGGAGCTGAGATGTTTGTGGAGCCGGCTGGTAAAAGACTGTGTGTGACAGAGATCGCTGCTTCTCCACCCTGGATGAGGCAGAAGAGTAGATGTGCCAGGATGTGAGGATTCTGTCCTCTTACAGATAGACAGAGAGTGAGAGAGAGTGATGGATTTAACCCAAATAAGAGTGGATTATACACATCCTGCATGCCTCCAGTCAGCATTACATAACCTTAAATCTAGTTATGCATCCCTGTCTCATTTTGAGGCTGGGGTGTGTGTGTGTGTTCTTCCAACATCCAAGGAGATAGTGGTTCACACATTCTCTCATATGCATTTCCGTGAAACATGAAAAGGCAGATATACACACACAAAATGAATTAGTGTTTTAAAAATGTGATCTTAATCAGATATGTTTTCTTAAAAGCTTTTTAAAAACAGTTGGGATGTTTTTATCTCATGCTGAGTGGTATAAAAGCAGTGACATTTGGAGAGGATTCAACACATAAATCTGCATTAAAAACATACCGGCCAGATAGCAAAAGGTACACAGATATATGGTAGTGGCTGCTTAAAACATCAGCAGAAGATTGCCAAGCAGCTGCAGCCTATAGTACCACATAACAGCTGCAATCACTACGAGTCACTGCTACTACCTGTCAATCATGCCAGGTGGTTACCAACAGACAGCCAGACATCCAAACAGCATTTTTTTTGTATTAAAATCAAATCACCAGCTTATAGGGAATGATTGTTAATTTGAGAAGACGTCCACGTGAGTGTGTTTTCATGTGTGAAGCCCTGTTCAGCTGCTGATTGGGATTCATCTCCCGTCCTCCAGCTCAACACTGCCCTCTGTGTCTCTGAGCCTCACGGCTGGAAGTGTTCTTCACTTAGGCCTGTTACCACAACAACGCAGAGCCAACCAGTGAATGAGATGAAGCATGTGTAGTCATTATAGGCTGCTGCCCCCCAGTGGTGGATCCCAATTATGTGAGGTTGAAAAACAATAACAGAGCCTCAATGTCAAATATGTGTTTCTTAATGTCTTGTGGGTGCAGTTGGAGTTAATTTAAAGATTTGTGAATTATGATGCATGATTACAGTTGAAACTATCCAAAAGTACACAAAATAGTTGAAATTAGCTCAAAATCCAGCAGCTGTAACATTAAAATGCTGCTTACATGTTAATGTGTCAACACTTAAACAATAGGATATATATAATATCATGTCTTTAAAGGAGACCACTTACTTTAACTGATTTTGCAGATAAGTAAAATATTTAATGTCAGACTTTTACTTGTAACAGGGTACTTTTACAGTGGTGCTTTTACTGGGAAAAAAAACAAAGTTAATGTATTTGTAATGCACCTAAACGAAATAATAGCAAACACACTTGCTAGCAGTCAACATCAGTTGGATTGCAGCCACAAAGAATCTGAAACTCCACTGAAACAAATAAGTCTGATGGGTTTCAGACCACACATGGATGTGTTGGTTTATATGGGTCCCAGCAGGGGGAAAAAAGCCCTAAATTATAGCTGCTCTCTGAGAAAATGCTAAAAAGTTAATACTATGGAATCAAAAACATATTACAAGATAAGATGAGCATGGCAACATTGACATGGAAACATTCTCAAAAAACCCCTCTTGCTTAACCACTATTTAAACAGATTCAAAACAAACATCATCAAAGAGAAATCGACTTTGCAACTCCACCCAGCTTGGTGTTAAATGACAGGCAGGTTGCCATTACTTTGGGTAGAGGAGAACAGATAATACTGCAGTAAGTGGAAGAGATGCACACACATAGACATTGGCCTCCATAATGAAACACCACCTGTAGTGATGACAGAGAGGATTACAGTGACGGCCTCCCAGACTCAACCAGAGAGTGTTGGGCTAAGGTGACACTATATGTAGGTGCTTGGCCATGAAACAGCCAAATGCACCACCCATTGCTCTACGGAATGCTTTGAAGGAATAGTTCAACATTTTGGGAAATAGGATTGTTTGCCTACTTGTGGAGCAATGAAAAGATTGTTACCACTCTTATGTCTGGCTGTTAAAATATGAAGCAAGCAACCGGTTAGCTTAGCTTAGCACAAAGACTGAAACTCCTAGCCTGGCTCTGCCCAAAGGTTAAAAATCCTTCTACCAGCAGCACACCAGGACAAGTTAATAGGCAACCAGCGGTCACTCCACGAAATGACTGATCCTCAGCCAAGAAACCGCCGGCACATATATATATATATATAGGTTTTCTTCTATTTTCTATTATTATAATTCTCTATGCCTGTATATTTCTATTCTTGCTGGAGCAATTGTAACGAAACCCAATTTCCCACCGGGGATCAGTAAAGTATTTCTGATTCTGATTCTTATTTTTACATGTTTTACACAAGAATGCTGGATCCAGATACATATTTCACTGCACAAGTATATATATTGCCTTTGTTTAATTCACACAAAAAACATGTAAAAAAAAAAAAAAAGAAGCGTATTTTCCTAAAAAGTCAAACTTTTGCTTTAACACTAACTTAGGGTAGCAGACAATAAATCCAGATGTGCCCAATTCTACACAAAGCATTGCACAAGATTTGATAGATGTCAGAAGCGGTGGTCATTTGGGGATTTCGCAAGTCTGTCTTTTATCACATTTTGATTCAGAAGACTCCACTCTGTCTGCATCCTTTCTGCATCTTTACAGCCACAAATTCATACACGGATTGTCCATTCTAGTTTTCTTTCTATCAAGTCATCTTCCAAATCTTTAAATTGCCCTTTGTGTCCATCTTCTCATACTGCTCCCAAACCATGTCAGGACAATACAGCAGAGCTCAAACTCAGCACAAAGAGACGGCATTTCCTCCACAGGACAAATAATATTGTAATTCCTCTGAAGAATTCCAAATAATGGCAATGGAGTAGGAACTGGAAATGCTGGTTCTTAAACAGTAAATTCCATTGTTTTAGTGGCTTCCTGTGGGTCTCCGGACATCCCGTCAGTCAACACTGGACTCTCCAGTTACAGATGAGAGCATTTAACTCTGCATTATCCCGCAATATAAGTAGGGGCCGTCTGAGTGAGGTGAACATTGGGAGGGATGCACCAGACAAAACTAATCAAATATTCCTGCTCTCAGTGATGGGTTTCACTCGGCTCTCTTGGTGTGGGAAGAGTAGCCGCAATATCCAGCTATTATGCAGCCATTATCCTGGCTGAGGGGTCATGACAGCTGATACACTAGACATGGTAATAATGCTATTAGACATGGGATTCACTTGTTTTGTTCTCATGTCAATTAAACACATTCAGAGTCTCCCTCTTCTGACACACTGATATAGAAGCAGAAGGTTTAGCTTCTTCTGTTCACCACTTACAGCCAACGTCTCATTGCTGCCTTCCATGAGCCATGCAATCAGCGTGGAAGGCGTGGAGAGGAAAAAACAACAGAGGTCTAAAGCAACCAGTCCTCCCTCTGTAATTACCTCTATATCCAGCCACACCCACAGTCGCTTTCATGTTATTCCCATTCCAAAAGCCGTGTTCAGTGGGACTGAGGAACCACACAGGAGCACTGAACCAGAGCAGACAAAATGTTCTTTTCTTCTTGAGAGTTACTTGAGATTGTTTCAGTTTAACAACATACTTTTCACAGCATTAAATTCTTTTCCTGGACTTTGTTTTGGGACAACACAGCGTATGCTGTCGCCATGTGACATGATGACGATGATCAGATTAGCTGATTAGTAAATCTACGGAAAATTAATTGACAACTATGCTAATGATCACTTAATTAATTAAGGAAATTCCAGAAATTCTCCTATTCCAGCTCCTTTAACTTGTTTTCGTCTTCAATTATATTTAACTGAATATCTATTGGACATGAAGGAATGTATGGGTGGTTTGTGAAAGGAGGCAGGCGGGCCAGTTCTGACCCAGTTCTCCATTGCTTTGCTGCTGAGTCAGAGTCAGCAGTGCATGATGGGAAATCTGGTATGAAGGAAGAGTCACAGACAAAGACACACACACACACAGGCGCACACACCAAGGCAAGCAGAGGCGGTATGTTCTGCTCCAGTGCACTGCATCTGTTCATTGCTATATATAACCAAAGGAACCCAGGCCTACCGCTCCCTCTGCTCTGTGTTAATAGCTGAGTAGGCCAAAGGATGGAGGAGGAAAAAAGGAGGCAGGTAGGAGAAAGAAAGGAGGCAGGGAAGAGAAGGAAGGGTTGGAACAATTCTAAAGACTAGGAGGAGTAAAAGCTTGAGGGAGAGGGGTTGAAAGGATCTTGAATGACATGGGCATCATCCCAAATAAACAAAGATATTGCTTATAAATTCTGCATGTGTCAAATATATTTTAACACAGACTAAACATGGCTATTCCGGTCAAATACTGGAATACCAAATTGAACATACTCCAGATGGTAGGCTCTATATTTGTATCCCCCGGGTTCATTTATTAAGTGGAGGAAAAACACGACTTTGTGCCATGTTTCTAAAAAAAAACAAAAATGCGGACAGGGCAGCTATTTTAATGTGTCCATTGTATCTTGTTTCCTCCCATGGACAACATGTGTAAAAACACTGAAGCTTCGAGCGGACTGAATCCTCCCCATCACTGATAGAAAGTATCAAGCTTCAGTCTGTATGTGAGCATGCCATCAGTTCTAACTGGCTGCCTCTGTTAAATGTCATTGCCTGCCTGGCCATCACACACAAAGGACCCCTCTGTGATTAAAGTCCCCTCTTTCACAGGAGGAGCCGATGACCACGGGCAATGAGACGGAGATGAGATACACGTCGTCCCCATCTTGCCTGCCTCCTTTGGCTGCAGCAGCAGACTGGGACACATCACACCACAGGGACGAATGTGTCATCACCAGCCGGCTGATATGACGAAACTAACAATACAACACAAGACGAGACGAGAAACTACCACATTAGACTTGAATTACATGCATTTGGTTGGAGGAGTGGTAAAGGATTTCCACTGAGTGTAATAACCACTAATTTGTACCTTTAGGGTTGTAATTTAAGGGGCTCCTTGTGCAGTTCATGTGGCGCACAAACAAACCAGTGGGGTTGACTCGAATGGGAGAATATAGGCGGCGAGAAATCCAGTGGCCTATATAACTAAGTTCTCTGAACCTAATATGAATATGGAACACTCACTTTAAAAAAAAAAAAAGCTGTTCTAACAGAGGGGCTATCCATCAGATACAGTATATCGAGCCGTGTGTAGGGAGATAGATGACAGACAAGAGGCCCCACAGGGAGATTAATTAAATTAATCTGTCATGTGAATTTTGGATGCAGCAATGGATGCAGCTACCAGAATTTTGTGCTGAGAGGAAGCACTATTTCAGAAATGCCAGCTGGGCATGTTTGTCAGAGGATTTAGCTAATATGCTGAAAAAACAAAAAACTCTGCTCTTAACCAGAAAGTGAGGCAACATTGCTAAGACTTACAGTTTTCAAAATGGAGTTCAAGGAGCCTGCTTTCAAACAGATGGGGAATGCAAGAATAATTTACTTGGAGTGTGGAACACGTCTCAAGTCTCTATCAAAACTGTCTGAGAGCAGAGATAACACAGCAGACTGACAGCTGAGGATCAACAGCGGAGATAAGATTAAAGAGAGGCTCTGGATCTCAGCAGCCGGCCTTGTTGTTATGATGCTGCAAACCTTCATAGGTGTGCTTCACTCCTGCCTCTTCAAACCTAATCAACCTCAGCAACATGTTGCAGGTCAAATGCACAAGTTTTTGTTTTTTTTAAAGAAAACAGAGAGAATCATACAAAGTTTCAAGTAAAAGGAAGAAAACGGTGAAGAACACTGTAGAAGTTGTCAAACTAATCTAATCTAACAGCATGTGAATAGCGAAAACTGATGTTACATGTTGTGAGATACAATTTCCCTAACTTAGGGCGCCATTCACTGCTTCTGGCTTTTGGTGATGCAACATGAGTGAGTTTTCAGGTAAATCTACCTGTGTTCCCATGGGTGACGATTTAACAGATGATCCAGAGAACAGATTCTGTCCATTTTGTAAGCGCTATGTGTACAGAACAGAAACAGTCAAAACCTGAAAAGAAAACTAAGAGGAAATGTGAAAAGACTATGACATTTTCTCCAAAATGTGTCATTGCGTTTTTAAAAAGACATTTCAAAATGACGCAAAGCATGTCAAGCATCTGTGATGGACTTAATGTAAATTGACTTGCATTTAAATAGTTCTTTTCAAACGTACCAGCTCCTCAAAGCGCTTTACACACATTCACACAAAATCACTGATCATCTTCTGATCACTGGACGACTGCTCTACCTCCTGCAACATGGCCGCCTCGTTGCGCTCAGTGAGGGAGGGACTAGTGCATTCATTACACCACTGACAGGACCCATCTTTGCCTTAGAATTAAGGTGCATATGAGTGATGTTAGATTTTTCAGATATCTGACCTCTCTTCACAGCTGGGTAGCACCAAACACAGAGATCATTGCAAGACATTAAAAGGGGAAAACCAAAATGTGATAAAGACAGAGTGAAGAGAGGGTAAAAAAAAAAAACTGGACGTGAGGCCTTTTAAATAAATGGAGAGATGATGCCGCAGGGGTTTCATTACGATGTTGAGCCAAGTGAGAGGTAATGTGGAGGACTGACTCTAAAAGATGGAAAGACCTTTTAAAAGGTTCCTGGGTGCTACAACAAAAACATACAACAGTTTAGTGCCACTATAATAAGAATCATTTAAAGTAAAGCCAAATTAATTCATTAGCGGACTGTCAGAAAATTAGCCAGGAACAATTTTGATATATGATTAATCGTTTAATTCTTTACCTTAAATTAGGAATGCAACCAGCTTACCAGCAACCAGCAATTGTTTTAATTATTATTTTATCTTCAATTCTTTCCTTGATTTATAAAATGTCAGAAAATAGTGAAAGAGACCAAAAGAGATATATATAGCTAGAAAGATATGAAATTTACAATCATAGAAGACTAAGGCAGCCACATCCAAACTTTAAAAGACAGAAAAGAGCAAGAGAACAACACAGGAATATCTACAGTATTTTGATCAAAGCATTAAGCTCCTCACCGTTATTTCCCCACCTCCAGCTTTTAACAGTTTCCACTACAGTGCTTAGACATGATCTTACATAATGAGATCCTCTGGCACAAGCTGTACCTTTAAAATATGAATAAATAACGAGGAACTACTGATGTTCACTGCTTGATGACTGAGAAGAGGGACATAAAATATTAACAGTAAAATAATGCAATAAAATAAAAATTTCTCTGGATCAGAAATAATTACATAATCACACTTAACAATGTGATTTGATTCAAAGTCCATCCATTATCTATTATTGCCTATCCTATGCAGGGTCGTGGGGGACTGGAGCCTATCCCAGCTGACACTCACAATTAACCTAATTTGCATGTGTTTGGACTGTGGGAGGAAGCCGGAGCACCCGGAGGGAACCTACGCAGACAAAGAGAGAAAACATGAGCAAACTCCACACAGAATCGAATTGAACCCAGGTCTTTCTTGCTGTGAGGTGACCACTGCACCACAAATAATGTCAATGACAAATAAAGATTCATTGTGTTTGATGTGACGTAATATGTCAAGTTCTTGTCCTCTTGTTTGTTTGGTGACCATATATCGGCATCACCAAAAATGATTAGATAAATAATAAATATATCTAATGGCACAACATAGTGGACTGGTCCCATTCAAATTGAAAATGTGATCCTTGTCTGGCCTGCGTGGTATCTTTGCTGCATTCAAGGCTATTGTCACATGAACGGTAAAACCCAATTAGTAATTCCTTCCTTTCCACGTCCTTCATGCTAATGGCAAGGAATCCACCAGAGCTGGAGAGGTGATGACAATAGGACTGGACAATTTCCAGTGTTTACTATGGCATATTAAGGCATGGACGAGTTCAAGGTCTAAGAGAAGGAAGGATGTGTATTAATTGTGGCCAAACATAGTGCTTTTGTTCAAGCTTTTCCTGGTAAAATCATGCAAGAAACCAGATTAAGACTGGAAAGGGAGGTTTCTTTCTTATATGTATGGTATTATTTGAACATCAACATCAACAACAGGTTATCAAGAAATTAATTGTCTGATTAATTGATAATGAAAATAAGCATTATTTGCAGCACTACAGTCTTGGTTCACTCAAAGGTATAGATCTTTTGTTCAATATTGTTCAGATCTGACATTATATATATAATAAAAATCCCTTCACATTACAGTGGCATACAGAAACAGACATGTTCACATAATGTTCTTACAAATGGTGGTTTTAGTAATTCAGTTAATAACATATTAAAGACTGAAAGACTGTTGTACCTTTAACTATAAGTTCATCTCCCTATATTGCCAAATGTAGGTGTGACTGTTTGTGAATGTAGGAATGACTGTGTTTTATTTTATATATAAAAAAGTATTCATGGTTGGTATTCATGCAGTTTACAATGGGTGGGAAATATGCAATTATGCTAACCCACCAATACTATTTGCTTACAACACAACACTCACACCTGGCAGGTGTAGCAACAAGTTACCACTAGTTTATGTGGTACAACCTTGTTTAAATGATGTGTAATCCTCTGATTATTGGCCTATCCTACACACTTAGGTTATAAAATAACTTGTGCAACCGGCTCTATAGTTGCAGTATCTCAATTGCTTTGGATTGCCATTTTTGATCCATTAACTAGAAACCACTTTTTACTTCCTGCTTATCATTTTATAAGCATACTGTGTCTTAAAGCATTCTCATTGGATGTAAAACTGTTGCCGGCGAGGATTGTCCAGAGTTGTTTGTGAAGAGAGATCTTGCTGTTGAGTTTTTTTAAACAGCTGCAAACAGGGATAATTCTTGGAAACTTTCTTAGAAACTGAAAACTTTTTTGAAGGCTCAAGGATGCTCTAAGCCTCTGACATTAAATACTCCAGAGTTGGCTGCCAAGAAGCATCAGACCCATGAGGTATGGCATCACAAATCAAAGGCAAACACTTACCAAACACAGTTTCCTTGAAGAAACCAATATGGAGGTTTTTATAGAGCAGTCCCTGGCTGCAAATGCATCAGCTGCTGCTGATGAAAGTGTCAAGCTCTGCTTAAACTTTATGTTTTAAAAATGGTTGGCAGTGATACAGTTTGTGTACACAATTGCTCACTGAACTTAGGGCTGTGTGCATATCGTACTTTTCCTGACAGAAAAACGCTGGCAGGGCGATGGGGAGCGCTGGGACAAAGTGCTTGCGCAGTGAGAGAAAAAACATGCCAGTTTTGATTACCTCGGTAGATAAGTTAACACTATGTTAAAGGAGGATTGATTACACGTAACAACAAGCTAACTTAACTCCCACAAATGGGCTTTTCTGTCTCTGTTATGACAAGTTCCTGACTGCCAAAACTCAGACCCGGCCAAAACAAATTTCTCCTCCATTTTCTTGGTTCCCTGCATGACAGGTGACGAGTGGCGCCCCAACTGTTTGTCTGAAAAGAAGCGGTTGTGACTGAGCACTCGGGGCGGCTGCACAAAAAAGGCAGAGCGCTCTGAAAAAAGATGCTGGGTGCAGCGTTTTTCTCTAGGCGTCTACACGCTGCCACATACGCCCCCCACCTCATTAAGAATAACTGAAAAGAGACGCTGGCACAAAAAACCCACTATGTCGACCCTAATGGACTAAAACGTGCCAAATCACATAATCACCGTAACCATTCTCAGTGTGTTAAATTGTCATCAGGTCTCTTTTTGCACCACCCTAAACAAATGACTGTCCAAATTACAGTTTTTCTTTTTCTTCTTTCTAACCCTGCCTGACCTGCTCAGCACAAAGTATTTCTCTTCTCAGTGCACCCAACACCCCCACGACTGCACCTCACCCCTCAGCACAGCCAGATGCTGCCAACTTCTGACGAACAGCTGCAGCCCAAGGTGACTCCCTGCCACGGACAGACAGAAGCTTGCAAACAGTTCCAGACTGGAACAGAAAAAATCTGCACTGTGTTTGAGTTGGAAGACACCATGTATATCTCGTTTCGCTTTAAGGAACAGCAGAAACAGATATTTAACTTTTATCATCTGGCCTGCTGTTTGTTTTAAAAATATACCTGTGTCTCTGCTCGCCACTGTAAAATTTGCATTTGCGGTGACAGTTTACTGATTAAACAGCCTCAGCTACCATATATAACCTTAAACTGAAGCTCTATATTGAGAACAGAGACAAACTTAAAAGAATACAACATTGTTTTTCTTCCGAGAGCTTAATGAGATTTGAGTCAGTTTCGGGTCAAGTTTACAAAAGTGGAATAACACAAGATAAAACCGAGAGTGAGTTACACAAGTTAAGCATTCAAAGTGAATTTCGCTGACACCAACAGCTCAAGAAAATTGCTTCCATATCTCACTTTGTCAAAAGAGTCTAAATTTACTCTGGAGATACAGGGATTCAGAGCCACAGCTGGAAGAAAAACAGCAAGTGATTTGAGAGGCAGAGACATGTGTCAGATTGTGGTAGATGTGAAAGTAGGGCAAATGACTGAATGAAAATATTGGTTTTAGGAAGGTTCATGTGATATGTTTACCCAGAAAGTCCGACATGACAGACAGTCTGCAAATAGAAATAAAGAAATAAGGAGTGAACCTTGTGGGCTTTAAAGTTAGAGAAGAAAACTGTGACTAATTCTCAGTCGATGAATTGATAAGTCTATCGTCAGCTATTTTGATAATCAATTATTCTCTTAAGCAGAAAGGAGAAATGCCAAAAATGAAGGATTTGCTGCTTTTCTCTGTTTTATGTCATTGGAAACTGAATATCTTTGGGTTTTGGACTGTTGGTCAGACTAGAAAAAGCTATTTAAAAGCTGCCATGTTGGGGAAATAATCATGATTTTTCACAATTTTATGACATTTTACTGACAGATTACTCAATACTGAAAACCATCCGTTATTTTGGCAATTACACGGTCACTGTACTCCCTTTGTTGTCTCTATGGATGGACATTTTGTTTCATGGGTCCAGACTGAAAACAGCTACTTGATGGATTGCCATGAAATTTGTTACAGCCATCTGTGGTCCCCAGAGGAGGAAGCCTAGCCTAATATGACCTAGGCGATCGCTTGACTTTCCTTCTAGTGCGACCATGAGGTTCACATTTGTTGCTTTTAGCAAAATGCCTCAACAACTAATGGATTGCCGTTCAATCTGGTAACATATTTTCATTGTGAGCATGCTAGCATGCTTATATGTAGATATATAAGACATCCCTGTGCCTTTAATTGGCACCAACTGTTTTCTATTAGGTTATTGGGGGACAACACAAGCTATCGAACTTGGGGTCTTTGTTGAGCTTACTTAGACTTTATATATCTATAAATAACTAGTGCTTAGTCCATTAGCTCAATGCTAACAGATAATGGGAATTACCATTCATGCAATGGAAATCAGCATCGCCACCGCAATAATATAATCTCAACAAATGATTAATTTTGGTTCACATGTTTGACATAAAACACGTGTGCTCAAACTTAGCACACATATTTTCGCTCTGTGGAAACAAACTAATAGCTGCTGACTTCACATTGCTAACTCAATCTGCTACTCTGCTACTACCATATATAATTTATACCTGGATATGATGGTGCTGTCCAGCATTCCACTTTCCAATTTTGTCCAGTTGCCACTTGCTATATTAGGGAAAATTCAGCCGCAGCCAAAACATTTTTTCCCCCATATACCACCATCTTAAGAGAGATGTCTATAAGACATCTTGAATTGCAAACAAGGTCAATTATGGCTCTTTCTATTTTGAATATGTTGACCCGTGGCGGATTTGTATTTTATATAACTTTCCTTGAGTGGAAAAATCAATTTAAGTACTTGCTTTAACAACAGATATTACTGGAGCCACAACAGGAAATTGCAGCTGAGCATTAAATATCCAGGAATTCATCACAATAAAAGATACTACCCTGACCCACATTGACCATAAGCCATCCAGCCATATACTAAGTTTTGACCAACTCCTGTTTTTCATTATTTGTTTAATTTTGTTATGATTGGTCCAACTTAAAGAAGCTACATGGATATAGACAGTATGACAGCGAGGCTCACTCCATTAATCACCTCCATCGTTGTGGCCTATCTGCTACTGTGACTAAGTCAAACCACCACAACCGGAACGGTCTTCAAACTTCTTGACAGTAATGAGAATATCATATGGAGGAAGCCAATTCTTGTAAAGCTGCTTCGATTTAGACACGACATGCGTCCACCTCCTACAAGACACAGATATATGATTGGGAATAGAGTGTCGATGCAAGGACACAGAGCTAATACAGGCGTTTGAACCTGTTTGAAGTTGTCTGTCCACTGGTGTGATTTAAAGTTTTCACCTTTTCCCGGGTAAAAACTCCTTAATACTCCTTAAATATCAAAGCCGGTTCTGCTTATTGACTTACTCCTGTGTATGTAAAAGTGGAGTCTCTCTGTGGAGTTTACATATCTGTAAACCACGACAGAACTGAAGAGAGATATCGGTATAACCATATGACTAAAAACCACAATTAAACATTCTATTTTTATCCTCACTAATGCACCAATCCCTCAGTTAATGGAGGCCCCGTTGTGGAGAGGAGGCTTAAAATAATATGCTTCAACTTTGACTCGCCTACCAGCTCCAGCTTAACAGAGAAAAGTAAACAGACATTTCTCACATTCACATATCATCACTAAAGCCAGCACACAAGGCACTGCGTGGCTTACTTCCATGTAACTTCAAAATTAATGCATTTCTGAATCTTAACTCGTGACACAATGTATTTCCTTTTTACAACGTCCTTTGTAATACTGAATTATCATTAGCAGGTTTCCCATAAATTCTCACAAATATATACTGGAAATAGTAGGTTCTAAAATTTCTTGAATTAACAATTTTAAACAACATGAATTGCATTATTTAATGACTTTAAACCAAAACAAGTGACAACAGGCCCTCCTCACTCCTATACATCATTCCACCACTAGAAGGCTCTGTGCTTGAGATTTCATCTGGATTGACAACAGCTTCACCTGACTCTTTTCTGCAAAAGGCCTATAGTAACATCCTCAGATGTTTATATATATATATATATATATATATATATCTGTTTCTCTCAACAACTGGCAACAGTTAGGGCCTATCCAAAATATTGCTATTTATTGAAGGCCGTGACATTTCGTGTTCTATATAACGACTGTATGAAAGCATCCTTTGCCAGAAGGTTTCCTCTGTTGCACAGGAAGTGATGCACTTTAAAATTTTCAGAGGAAACAACGGTGGTTTGTTTGGGATAAACATTAAGTCCGCCACAGTAAATATACAAAGCTCCAGTCTGGACTCAACATGTTTTGACTAAATCTCACTAAATATAAGACATATAGTTGATTCTTAGGACTAAAAATAAAAAGTTGTTTTTCACAAAAATATTACAATGATAGGCACATTTTAAAATCCACACACAAACACTGTTTTGAATGAAAATTAAAGCTATGAAGAGGACTTTTCTGAGGACGCTGTAATTAATACATTTTTTATATTGACTCATTGAGAGCTCACAAAACAAAAATATTTAGTTAACTGTCACATAAGACAGAGAAATCCAAACAATCCTGCTGGAACAAGAGAATGTTTAACTATTTTTTAACATTAAAAAAATGACTTAAACAATGAATAATTTATCAAAAAAAGTTATCAGTTATTTTTCTGTTGATTGGCTAATTTATAAATCATCCAACCGTTTCAGCTCTGCACAAATGTTATGACACCACAGAAAAATTATGACAGATATACAAAATAACTGGAAACCATTTTGATAATTGGTTCATTCTTTCAGTGATTTTGGTTGGTTTTATTGTTGAATGATGATTCTTCCTTAAAACTTACACTTCAAAAATGGCGGGTATGGCTGGCGGGCCTAACAGCAGCCCAAAAAATGGTTGCCCTACATTGGCAGGCCCCGCATTCTTTGCAGAGACAACAGTGGTTGCTCACTTTTATGGATATTCTCTACATGGAACAATCTG